>JANHGC010004521.1:4043-18335 GCA_027560395.1 Boaedon fuliginosus | reverse complement strand
GAGGGAGGGAGAGAGAGAGAGAGAGGCGGCTGCTATTCTGGCTGTGCCATGAAGCAAAAAAAAAAGAACACCTGTCATCTAGACGTACATTTATATTTCATATTTTGATCTCTTGTGCTTTTATCAATTGGTGATCTATGAATGTTCACCAAATGCCCACACAAGGTTTCCAGCCTTTCGAAAGGCCTTCATCCTTTCGGTGTCAGGTTCACCAGCGCCCGAGGCTCCCACGCGGGATGCGCCACCATGAGGAAGCCTCCCCTCCGTCCTCCACTGTAACGGGGGACGGTCATCCCGTGGAATTTCCGCTTGGACCCGGGGCCCTTCGAAGGCGTCCGTTCCTTTTGGGGCGCGTGAGGCCAGGATAGCCAGGGGCCGCCTTCTGGGCCGGGCAGCGGGGACTTACGTGAAAGCGGCCGGAGTCGGCTCGTGCTTGGGCCAACGTGCAGGGACAGTCCGGAATCTCCTCCAGGAACCCGGGCAGCCCCGCCTCCTTCCTGTCCCACTGCCGGCACTTGGTGGCAGCCCAGGCGGCCGAGTCCCTCCGGAAGGCCTCCTCCAGGTGCCAGGCCATGGCGTGCTCCGTGCTCCAGATGGCAGCCACGTTTCTGAGGTTGGGGAGAACCAGAGGGAGAAGAAGGAAACGGGCTGACGGGGTTACCAGGAGGCGAGGTGGGCAGCCCAGCCGGGCCTTCAAGGGAGCCTCTCCCCTCTAAGAAACGGCCTTTTTGGCTTCGCACCGTCCCTTTTGGGCTGAAAAACGAGGCGAGTCTTAACTCCCTTGAGCTGGGCTCCTCTTGGGGGAACCTCAGAGATGAGTCCCTGTCACTCTCGGGAGAAGAAGAGACGGCTTGCCAGGGGCGCAAAGTCGCCCTGATCCCGGATTCTTTAAAGTTCCCAGCTTTACGGACAGCTCTGCCATTTCCTGGAGGCCTCCATGCCAAATACTAATTGGGCCTGACCCACTTTAACCTTTGGGGATTAATCCAGACCAGGAAGCCATGACGGCCAGGCCCTTTTTGGCGAACCAAGCCTGGGGAGCCACGGGCGGGGAAGCGGCAGGAGAGGAGCCCAGTTGTTTCCCCGGGAAGACCTGGGAGAGGCTGGCGGAGTGGGATCGGCTGGGAGTTGCTGGAGACGGAGGAGGGGCTGGTGGTGCCGCTGCAGCCAGCCGGGTGGAGTCGCCCTCCCACTCACAACCACGCCTGCCGGTCAGGGTGGTGGAGGAGGCCTCGGATGCCTGGGGTACTCACGGCTGGCCTTCGGAAGAGTCGTTGGCCGAAATCCTCAGCGCCCCCATTTCCCAGGCTCCGTATTGAGCAGAGGAGACAGGCAGGAATGTGAAGCGCCCCGTATTTGGGTAGTTCCGCCCCAGAGGGTAGAGGTACTTCCACTCGGCCGTCCAGTTGTCAGAATAAGGCTTGCCTAGACAGGGGAGGGAGGGGAGGGAGGGAGGGGAGGGAGGGAGGAGAGACTTGAAAGATCCCACCAAATGCCCCTCAAGCCATCGCGGGAGGAGGATGCTGGATCCAGCCCGTCCCCACAGCACCCCAATATTCCCCCCAGGACGGTTTCCCTCCTGGAAGCCCACCAGCTGCACTTTCCACGCAGGCAGGCCACTGGCGCTAAGACGGGCACACTTGGCTCGGCCTGGCAAGAGCCCTCTGCTCCTCTGCCACAGGAGGGCTTCTTCAAGCCCAGCTGGGGTCGGAGAGGGGACACCTGCAGGCCAGGCAGCCGCTGGCTCCTGGGATGGACGGAGGTGTGACAGGGCGGCTCTTGTGACCAAACAGCAGTTTTTCCATCCCTCACTGATGCCATTTTGTCGCCGTTTAAGGCAGAGCAGCCGCCCCCTTTCCTAGTGGTGAAGAATTGTGGGGTTGTTGCCGTGCCAAAGGGAGTTGGCGTGTGCTTGGAGGTCCTATTTGGCTCCCGCTTGCTGAGCGGGTGGCAGTTCTGGCCCAGAAGCCCTTGCACGGCTCCCCTGCGCTCGGGACGCCGGCTCCTTGTGCACAGGGGCCACTGGCTCTTGGAGGCCGTCTGTGGTCTAGAAACAGCTTAAAATGCAGCAGAGCAGAGGCATAAAGTAACCCCATTGGATCACCAGCTGCTGCTGCTGGTGCTTCCTAGAGGCTTCCCAGTGCAATTCAGTGCGTTAGTTTTACCTCCAAAGGCTTTCATGGGATGGGACGGCTGATTGGTAGCAGCACCCATCTGTGATCGGGGCTTCCTGCCCCATGAGATTTGAGAGACCAGGCGTGGGGAAGCACCACAGAACAGGGCAGAGGGGGCACGAAGCTTCCTCTAGCACCTCGTCTTTGGAAAAGCAAACCTGGAGATTTGGAGGACTTTGAAAACCTGCTTTTTCTCTGAAACGCACTTGAGAGTTTGGAGTAGCCCATCTGAAGCCACCGCTGGGTTATCCTGATATGCCAGGCTGCAAAACCCTGTAAATCCGCCGGGCGGCAGAAAATGGCTGGCTCCTCTAGAAGGACACAGGTGTAGCCCAGGGTTGCAAGGTGGAGTTTGGCTGTCTGCCATTGGCATCTTGTTCCATAGCCAGGTAACGCCATCAGTGCCCGCTGACCTGCCTAGCAAACACCCTCAGCCGCCTCTGCAGCCCCAGCCCGTTCAGTGGACAGGGGAGCGCTGGGAAGCCCCCAAGCCAGGCCAGAAGGCGGCTGATTCCCCTGCGGCTGTCCCCTTCCCTCCACTAGGAATGCGCCCATCGGATCACAGTCGCCGCGTAGTTATCCTCTCCCTTTTCCCTCCGAGCTGCCTTCCTGCCATTGGGAACGTGGCATGCAGGAGCGAGAGCCACCTACCTGTCTCATTGTACCCCCAAACTTCCAGATGGACGTGGCTGGATGGCAGCACATCGGGGTTCCAGGTGACAGTCAGGGGTCCCCCGGTCCCCGGGGTGCCGTAGTATTGCCACTTGGTTTCGTTCACCAGCGTGCTTTTCTCTGAAGGGGGAACCTTGTTGTGATGAACTGCGGTGGAGAAGGGAGGAGGGCGTGAGTCAGTTGCTGCCTGCGTGGCCAGACAAACGGGAGCTTCTCCTGGCTTTCTGCTCATCGCCACTAAACACACCGTGCGGTTTCTTTTTAAAGGAAGGGGCGGGGGCCCGTTTTCTTCTGCTGAGGAGAGCCAGGGGGCCCGTGTTGTGCCATCGCCCGCCACCACAGTGCTACCTGAGGAGCAGCAAAGGCCGGGGTGGGGGGACCCGGTTCAGGCTGCTCTTTCTCCATCTCTGCACCCAGAACCATCTTGTTGGGCTGTTCTGTGATTTAAGAGCAGGAAGAGGCGCTTTTGACTCTTCCTCCAGAGACCTCTTCCCTCACTCTCTGGAGGGAAGGGAGGCGCTGTTTCGGCTCCGTGCCCGAGTGAGGAGGAGGAGGAGGAGGAAGACATGTAAACGAGGGGAAGAAGGGAAGCGGCTGACCTGAACTCCAAGATGCTGACCAAGGAAAGGTCTTCCCGCCATCCACAGAAACCTCCAGGCTGACCAGGCCGAGTTCGTAGAGCAAAGGGGAGATGCAATGCAGCCGGCCATCCTGGCCGACGTATCCCTGGGTCTCGATGGTCCCGGCGAACCTGCCAGGGGTGAGGACAAAGGCCGTGGTGGGGAGGGGTGCCACAAAGGCGCTTAGGCTCCCCTGGCGTAGAAGCCGCCCTTCTCTGGCTGGGGAGGCATTGCGTTCCCATGACCAGCCAACCCGCATTTCCCTCCCATCCCCACCTTGTTCCCTCCTCTTCCCACGGCCTTTTCCGGCCCTTCCCCTTCTCTGTGGAGCCGTTTCCTGGGTCCCTGCTGGGTCTCTTCCTTGAAAAGTTTGGCCTGTTTATCCTTCCTTTTCTTTATGCCTTACGTCCGAACGTCTAGACCGTTTCAGACAACTAAGTGGTGTAAAACGGGTCCTCAAACTACGGCCCGTGGACAGGATGCAGCCCGGCAAAGTCATTGATCCGGCCTGGGAGGGACCGCGAGGCTACCCTGCCTCCCAGCTGGCCCCCACTTGCCTTCTGGAGGCCAAAAAATGGGCCATTTTTGTTCATTTTTTTACCTCCTGGGGCATCTGCATGCCCTGCGAACTCACTCCCCCCACCCCCAGAGGCAAAAAATGGGCAAAAACGGGCCATTTTTGGCCTGTGGTCTGTTTCTGGGGTGGGGGGGAGTGAACAGCAGGGCATGCAAATGCTGCAGAAGCAAAAAATAGCCCGTTTTTCACCTCCCCCACAAGATAGACAGAGAGAGAGAGGGATAAAGAGAAAGAGAGACAGAGACAGAGATAGACAAAGGGAAAGAGTGATAGAGAAAGAGAGAGGGAGAGAGTGATAGACAAAAAGAGACAGAGAAAAAAGTGATAGATGGACACACAGAAAGAGACACAGAGAGAGAGAGAAAAAGAAAGTGTGTGTGTGTGTTTGTGAGAGAGAGAGGCTTGTTGATTCCCAGCTCCTTGGGGCTGAGAAGAGTTTCCTGAATAGGACCATGGATTCCTAAACAACTGAAAAAAATGTTCTAGTAAAATAAAGTCAACCAAAAGAGCAAGATGCAAACAAAAGCAAATAAAACACCACCAGGAGCAAAACAAACTAAAGTTTAATTTGTGTGCATTTTTTATGACTGTTCAATTGGCCACGCCCACCCAGTCATGATCACCTAGCCACGCCCA
This sequence comes from Boaedon fuliginosus, assembly GCA_027560395.1. Taxonomy (NCBI): domain Eukaryota; kingdom Metazoa; phylum Chordata; class Lepidosauria; order Squamata; family Lamprophiidae; genus Boaedon; species Boaedon fuliginosus. Next base: position 13,656 of record JANHGC010004521.1, on the reverse strand, counting down.
CCCAGCCTGTCCGCCCCCCCCAACTCGAGCCGCTTCAAGTTCCCCTTGATCGGGGAAGAGAGGCGGGGTATAAATTGAAATAAAATAAATAAATAAAACAGTCTGAGTGAATAGGCCCCCTGTTTAAAAGGTTTGAGGAGCCCTGTTTTATTGTGTTTTAAATGTTGTTAGCCTCCTTGTGTTCCCTTTGATTAGGGAAGAAAAGCGGGATGTAAATTTAATATTTATTGATTTGATTCGATTTGATTTATACCCTGCCTCATTTCCGTGGTCAAGGGGAACTCGAGGTGGCTGACAACAAATTAAAACAATCAATTACAATGTAAAATCAAAAAATCCATCCTTCCCACTCATTCAACACTTTCAAGGCACCGGGGGGAGCACACCCATTCCAGGCCCTCCGACAGAGCCAGGTCTTCATAGCCTTGCAGAAGGCCAACCAGGAAGGGGTGGTCCTGATCTCCACCGGAAGTTGGTTCTAGAGGGTCGGCGCTGCCACAGAGAAGGCTCCAGTCGACATTGTGTGGCTGACGGGACCCGTAATAAGCCCTCTCCGTGGGCCCTAACTGGGCGCTGGGAGGCATAAGGCAGCAGGAGGCGTTCTCGAAGGTACCCCGCTCCTAAGCCATGGAGGGCTTTAAAAGTTGTTACTAGCACCTTGAATTGCACCCGGAAGAAAAACCTAGAGTTTGAGGCTCTAGGAAGAGTGCAGAGGAGAGCAGCAAAGGGGAGGAGGGGGTTGGTGGCTAAAACATGAAGAACAGTTGCAGGAATTGGGTTTGTCTAGTTTAATGAAAAGGAGAATTAGGGGTTGACAAGATAGCAAGTGTTCCAGTATTTGAGGGGCTGCCACAAAGGAGGGGGGAAGTCAACCAATTCTCCAAAGCACCTGAAGGCAGGACGAGAAGCAATGGAGGGAAATTGAACCAGGAGAGAGGCTACCTGGAATTAAGGAGAAATTTCCTGATAGTGAGAACAATTAATCAGCAGAACAACTTGCCTGCAGAAGTAGGCTTTCAAGAAGAGATTGGACAACCATTTGATACTGAGCAGGGGGTTGGACTAGAAGACCTCCAAGGTCCCCTCCAACTCTTTATTCTGTTCTGATCCCTGGATCTCTACTCCAGGGAACCGCAGTCCAGACCTAGAGCAGCCTTGAGGGAGGCAAGGAGCAAAGGTGGGTGATCTGGCAGCCGCAGGGAGATCAGTGCAGGGACTGGAGGAGATTTGGGGACCCTGATGTTCTCGGGTAGAATCGGGAATCCAGGACCGGACGGTGAGGCCGAAGGGTTGACGAGACAGGCAGGCAGGCTCCTCTGGTTCTCCCTGGCTGCTGGGTGTTCAGTCTCGGGTTCAATTCCTCTTCCAAACTATTACGATCAAAGATCAGCCAAAAGTTGTGCAGTTCCACACAAAATGCAGAAATGACACCTCAGCAAACGATCTGCCAGCAGCAGGACTGGATCGGGGAGGGGGCTGATAGGTACGAGGTGGGAGGTGGGAAGGAGCGGTGATTCCTTGCCTTTTGAGAGAAGGTCCTGCTGCTCCTAACATGGTTGTTGGTTGTGATGAAAGAGAGAAGCAACTTCTCATCAGGCCTGCTCCCCTTCCCTGGGCCCCCAGGCTGCGTTTGGACAGCCACCCCTCAAAAAGGGAGATCATTCCTTGAACAGGAGGAGGGGGATCTAGCTGCCCCCCCAAGATCCCTCCCGCCTCCCTCACTCTGGGGCTACAGCAGGGCTCCCTGCCCCGGCCTGCTCCCAGGGCTGGCATCTAAAATTTCCCTGGATGGCTCCACCTTGGTCCCCCAGGGCAGGAGAGAGCAGGTAAACACGCTGCTTCTTCTTCGCCAGGCAGCCACGTGATCTCCCAGACGGGCAAGCCGTGCCTGGAGGGGATCAGCGGATTCAGAGAAAAGAGCTGGGAAGGAAGCAGCCGCTCGCTCGGTCTCTCGGGACGAGCGGGAAGGAAGACAACGGAGCCAAAGAACTGGGAGGGAGCGGTGGCCAGCAAGCCAGGGAAAAGCCAGCCTGGGCAGGGGTGGGAGCCCCTTGGAGACCCCTGGAGACGGGCGAGGGAGGGGGAGAGGGGTGCAGAATTCCCCAGGGACGGGAATGCCTCGAGCCCAGGGCGGCTGGGTTTTATCCGAAGCCCTGATTAGCTTAACAAAGGGGAGCCCGTTACTGTCACACAGGAAACACGCCCCAGACAGGGACACGGATGATCAGAGGATGCGGCGGGCGTTGCAGCACCTTGGAGAGCTCCAGGAGCGCGTTGTTGCGCGCGCACCTTAAAAAGCAGCCCGCGGAGACAGATAACGCAGTTGAACCGTTTGCACCGGAGCGGGAGGGAGGCAGGATTTGTCTTGAGCCACAGTTGCAGGTTGGACAGAAGGGTGTCCCTTCTGTTGCTGGTTGGGAGATGGCCGGAAGACCCGCGCTCAGCTTCCACCTGGCTTAGAGTTAGCTCTGCGCGCGCGAGCTGAGTAGCCGGCAGCGACGTCCGGAAGGCTCCGCTGCTACTACCCCAACAGGGAGTGACTTTCCTCGGAGCTTCCCCCGAAGTCTGTGGTTTCCCCGCCTTCGGATCTGGTCCTTGGCGTCCGGCTGCTCTGTCCTCGCTCCCAAGATCACCTGTGAGGTTCCACGCGCTGCTGCCACCGCTCCGTCCCTTTTTCTTCCCCAGTTCCCTGCCAAAAGATATCGCAGCCTAAGTAGGCTCTCCAACTGGCTGGCCGAAGGGAATTCTTCCTTTGACGGGCGACTTCTGGAAAGAGAGACTTTTTGAGGGGGGGAGGGGTCTCCCCGTGGAAGCTTGTTATGTGGAGCTGAGGAGACGCAAACATTTCCCCTCTGCCATGGGATGGATGCCCTGTGTGAATACAGCTACTGCTCCCTTGCAGCTGGCATAAAAGAAGCAGAAGCAGAAGCAGAAGCGGGAGAACTCAACCCTTTCCCCGGCCTGCTAGAAGAGAGGCTGTTAAGCAACGGCACCAACGAGTCCTTGCAGGAGTTCTGGAGGAGCTTCCTCAACCTCGAGAGAGCAGATGGGCTACAGGGAGGCAGTTCTATCCTCCTACGGATCTTCATCTCCATCATCTACTCTGTGGTGTGCGCCCTCGGTCTGGTTGGCAACGTGCTGGTGCTCTACCTGATGAAAAGCAAGTGGAAAAAGTCTTCCATCAATCTCTTCGTGACCTGTCTGGCCGTGACCGATTTCCAATTTGTCCTGACTTTGCCCTTCTGGGCCGTGGAGAATGCTCTGGATTTCACTTGGCTCTTTGGCAAAGTCATGTGCAAGATGCTTTCCTATGTGACAGCCATGAACATGTACGCCAGTGTCTTCTTCCTCACTGCCATGAGCATTGCCCGCTACCATGCGGTGGCCTCTGCCCTGAAAAGCAGGAGACAAGGAGGACTCTTGGATGGCTGCTCTTCAGCTAAATGGTTGTGTGCCCTGATATGGATCCTAGCCATTCTAGCTTCTCTGCCCAACGGCATCTTCTCCACCACCTCCACTATCTTCGGTGAGGAACTCTGTCTGGTCAAGATACCTGCTAGCCAAGGCAACAATACTCCATTCTGGTTGGGGCTTTACCATGCCCAGAAGGTCCTGCTGGGCTTTCTATTGCCTTTAACCATCATCACTCTTTGCTACCTTTTGCTGGTGCGCTTCATCAGTGACAGGCATGTGGGTGCCGGTTCCTGTGGGCCAAGCACGAAGCGCCGATCCAAGGTGACCAAATCGGTGACCATCGTGGTCCTCTCCTTCTTCCTTTGCTGGCTGCCCAACCAGGCACTCACCACCTGGGGTGTCCTCATCAAGCTGAACCTCCTGCACTTCAGCCATGCTTACTTCCTCTCTCAGGCATACCTCTTCCCCATCACCGTCTGCCTGGCACATTCCAACAGCTGCCTCAATCCCATCTTCTACTGCCTCATGCGCAGGGAATTCCGTAAAGCCCTCAAGAAGCTGCTGTGGAGGATTGCTTCACCCTCCACCACCACCATGCGCCCATTCACTGCTACCACCAAGCCTGAGCTGGAAGAGCAAGCACTGAAGAACCTAATGACCATTCAACCCGCAAGCAGTTCTGTTCCTCCTCCTCCTCCTCCTCCTCCTCCTGCTAGAGCAGGAGATGTTCCTGATGCCGTCTGCTATCCCCCTGGGGTGGTGATGTACAGTAGCTGCTCTAATATCTTTCCTTCCATCACCTCCACTGAGCTGCGCTGTTGAGTCTGAGGGACTGGCACCGAGGAAGAAAGAAGTTGCTTGCTGTCCCCTTAATCAGTAGATGTGGTTTCTTGTGTTGGAACATTCCTGGAACTGCCTTGTTGTGGGACATGGGGAGCAGGTCCATGTCTGAAGAGCCATGCTTCTTTACAGTAACAGTAACAGAGTTGGAAGGGACCTTGGAGGTCATCTAGTCCAACCCCCTGCTCAGGCAGGAGAACTGTATTATTTCTGGCTGTCCAGTCTCTTCTTAAAAGTCTTCAGTGATGGGACTTGGCTCAGGATTAGGGTGCTGAACTCTAATGTCTCCATTCCAAGCCTAGGACAAGTTTCTGGAATTTGTTCCACTGCTGATTTGCCTCCCCAGCCAACAAGTAACACAAAAATAGAGATAGGTTTCCATTAAAAAACTTTTTATTCTGGTACTCTATGATGGTGATCGCACCAAACGTGTGTGACAATTCCCATTCCAGAGATGGGGTGTTTTGGTTTTCTCTTGGGTCATGCCCATCTAAACTTAATGTAAACTATTTGGAACCGAAAGTGTTTTGTAGCGTCTTGGATGGTTGGGTGTTTATCAGCATGGAAGAACATGAAGAAGGTGTATTCTAGCACTCAGGGAAGCAATGTGGGAGCTTGGGGAAACTGATGGGATGACTTCGCTTGGAATGCCAACTGCTGCACCGTAATAAAGGTAAAGGTGGGGAAAGTGAAGACGAGAGTGCCTGGAATGATCAAAGCCTGAAGTAACTTCAACAAGAGGAAAGCTTGCATTGTTTGCAATTCTTTAAGTTTGGGGGGAGGGAATGTGGAATTAGGCATGGAAGGGAAGAAGTGGACAGGGAGAAAGTCAGGATTCTAGACAACAACAGAGGATTGTGGGAGAGTCAGGCTACATAGTGACATTGACACCATGATGGCCATGACCTTCAACCATTTTATTCGTGAAGGGTAAAGCTAGGAATAATGAGCCCACAGAAGCAATGTTTCTGAATACAACAAGGTGCTCAGAAACAATAGCAAGGAAAGCCTTTGCTGTCATCTCCTGCTTATGAGCTTTCCGTAGGCATCTGGCTTGCCATTTGAGTAACTGAAGAAGCGTTCAGTTGATTCAGATTAAACGAGCTTTTGATCCAATCCAGAAGGCGGGCTGTTTCGATGGGCTTATGAGTACAGTAGTAGGGTGTGAAATTGAGTCTTTTAAGGAAGGTTTTTTTTTTTTTCAGATTAGTCCAGATAAAATCATATTTGCATTTCCCGTTATGGTGTTCTCCCTGCTCGTTGGAATTAGGAAAAACTTCTCCACCTGACCCTGTTTCCCTCCCTAGTAGAAAAAAATGAAAGGCTAAGCTGAATGGTTTGGAAACTCATTTATCCTGGTTAGAGGGGATAATCCCTAATTGGGGGGGGGAGTATGTTTATTGTTGAGCCTCATTAAAACAATTCCATCTTCATAGGTTGGAACACGGGATTTTAAGATGAACTATAATCCGATATCATGTATTAGGACTAAGCTCTTTTTAGTTTCTTCAAAGTATAGAAGAAGAGAGGGAGGGCTGGAGGAGTGAGAGAACAAAAGAAGGCGAAAGCAGCTCTTGTAAATCTAAGATTGAAAACAGGAGAAATTGTCCTTGTAACTTCAGGATGCTGTTGCTCTGCCAATGGACCGCCTGTCCATCGTTTACTCTGAAATGATTTCATTTGTAAAACTGTGGGGGAAACAGATTGGACTTCAAAAGACTGATAAAAGTCAAAGGCAGATTGTGAAAGAGGTTTGGAAGAAAAATCCCAAGAACTGGCATTAACAAACTGTACCTGGCAAGCATGGATTTAAGGCTTCTTGCTAGTTCAGACTGATGTCGGTTTTGTTTTGATAGATGACACTGTTGTTTGCTCCTATCATAATTAGAAATATGGAAGATGGATGTGCTATATAGTTGCTACTATTCTGAGTGTTGGCAGAACTATCTGGATGTGAGTGAAAGAAATTCAAAATATGCCCTTCACCATAATTTATCTATCTAGAAAGACGCTCCTCCCTGGCTTCAATTCCAGATAAAGATCTTTAAAACTCCCTTCCCCATTTAGCATCAATCCGGGTGACTTCAATTGCACCTGGTTGGCAATATTGGTACCTTTGAGCAAATAACTCCTATAAATTGAAGGACTGGCTTAATGAGAAAGGATGAGACATAATTGACTGAAGAAAGAAGGAGGCTTTACAGTGTATTTTCTGTATCAAGGCTGTTTCAATTACATGTGAACTATTAAATCTCTGTATCCATATCAAGCATTGTCATGTCTTTACAAAACAAGGCAATTCCCTGGCTGGAAAAGGTCTGAAGGCTGAAAGAAGCAATTATGCAACTTACTGGAAAGAAGCAAAACCGTTCGTTCGTTTTGTGTCCAGCTGGTAATTTCAAGTATTTTTGTCATTATCATGAATAGGAATGCCAAGCTGAACTAGACAGGAAAAAGTTAGTTATTCTGATATAGACACAAAAACACAAGCCTTTTTCCTCCTGCTTATATATACAAAATACAGAAAATGGCTAGTCCTACCCTGTAATATTTCATGCATTTTGCAACTCACAAAGGGTAATTTCCCTTTGTCCACTGCAGTCATGTTGAATCTGAATTGCTCTAATTTTACACTTTAAAAAATGTAATCTGGAGAAGTTTCTCAGGCATCTGCCAATGGCATCACCCATGTCAAGGTTAAAGCACTTTGAGGTCCTATCAGCAAACATTCTAGTCTTTGGTCATGGACTAATAAACCCATTCATAGAAATATGGGAAGTTCTGGAGTTTTGCTGAAAGGACTGTTTCTGTGTCACCAATCCATAGGCATCATGCTCCTTTCCTGTGAAGGTCATCCCCAATTTCTAGAAGGGTTGGGGGGAAATGATGAGAAAACATCAAGATGACACTGTAGACGTATCCACATATGCCTCCATAAAATTCAATGAGTGAGACAGATGATTACATGATAAATTCATAACTTGAACAATAGAAAGTTGCAACATCAAGAGACCCAGAGTGATGATGTGCTGGTTAAGATGTTGGGCTAGGACCATAGAGATCCAAATTCAAGTCCACTCTCAACCTAAGAAGCTTACTGGGTGAATTTGTTCTAATCTCTCAACCCAGTTTATCTCATAGAGTGGCTGATCGGGTGCTCAACCTATATAATTTGCCTTCAGAGGGGACAAACTATACCTAATGTCTCCTTTCAAAGGTCCCTGCAAGGAATCAGTTTCTACTCCTGCCCTGCTACTCAGGGAAATGGGGAGAGGGGAGGGGTGTGTAATTGCACAATGTTTCCATCATGCAACCTCCAAGTATGATTTATTTTGATATGGAAGGGTGATTGAGAAGTTCAGGCAAGCATTTTCTCCAGGATGTGAACCATAGACACTGTAGAATTTAGAATAAATTTAGAATAAGAGTTGGAAGGGACCTTGGAGGTCCTCTAGTCCAACCTCCTCTGCAGGCAGGAAATCCTATACCATTTCAGACAAATCTCTTCTTAAAAACTTCCAGTGTTGGAGAATTCACAACTTCCAGAGGAAAATTGTTCCCCTGGTTGATTGTTCTGTCAGGAAATTTCTTCTTCATTCTAGGTTGCTTCTCTCCTTGATTAGTTTCCACCCATTGCTTCTTGTCCTGACCTCAGGTGCTTTGGAGAATAGCTTGACTCCCTCTTCTTCATGGCAGCCCCTTAGATATTGGAACACTGCTATCACGTCATCCCTAGTCCTTCTTTTCATTGAAGTAGACATACCCAATTCCAGCAACGGTTCTTTATATGTTTTAACTTTAACACAGTGTATGTCAACCTTGCGAACTCTAAGATGTGTGGATGTCAACTCCCAGAATTCCCCAATCAGCATGCTGGCGGGGAAATTCCGGGAATTGGTCCACACATCTTAAACTTTACAAGATAGAGAAATACTTCCTTAGCTTTAGCCTTTCAGTTAGATTCTGAAACATCTTTGTTGGTATTTTAAGTAAAATTGTAGGACACCATTGTATGGTGTAAAATTGTAGGACACCATTATATGGTGTAAACACCATTTTAGGAGAAAAAATGTCAGTTGTTTCACAACTGAAGATGCAGCCCTATCTATTTTATCCAGGAAAAATATGCAGAAGCTTCAGCTTGTCCTAAATTAAGCTGTATACAGGGCTGCCTTAGTTTCAGAATCTCTCTTGGCAGCCTTTATATATTGGCTCTTTTTGCCCTTTCCTGAATGTCTTCTGGGATGCCTTGTTTTCCAGCCATCTCTGTCTTCCATTAGGCAGGACTTTGGGGCAGGATGCAAGGACCTTTGTTAGTCGAATTAGCAAAAGCAAAACTTAGAGCAGGCTTTTAGCACCTTTTTAAAGCAATAAGGCATTAGCGGTCTTAAGATAATTAAGTCTGGAGTTGAACAGTGTAGCCGATGGCATTTTACAGCATCGCTTTCAGAGCAAGTAGCCGGCAGCCACAAGCCCGCGTGAGCTAACCTCAGAACTCTAAACTGTGTCAAGCCTCATTAGCACTCGGAGGGGAGGCCATGGGGAAATGCCAAGGCCATGGACCTCTCCCAGGAGTTAAATCAGTTCCACATCACTGCCAAGAAAATTACATGGAAGCATCCACAAAGCTGCCTGCAGTTGGGTTTGCCTTGACGAAGCCTTGTTGCGCATAACATCGAAATGGTGAGTACTGGTATAATTGAAACTGAAACAGTTACACTGAAAGGGAAGAAGGGAAAGCACGGGCAGTCCTCAATTTACAACAGTTCATTTAGTGACCAGTTGCAGTTATAATGGCCCTTCTAAAAATGGTTTATGACTGCTTTTCACACAACCATGGCGGCATCCCTATGGTCACGTGATCAAAATTGAGACGCTTGGCAACTGACTCATATTTATGACGGTTGCAGTGTCCTGGGATTATGTCATCAGTTTTTGCAAATTTTTGACAAGCAGATTCAATGGGGAAGGCAGATTAAAGATCCTCGGTGGTGCAGTGGCTAAATGCAGTTCTGCAGGCTTGCCAGCTGTTAGCAGTTTGGCAGATCAAATCTCACCAGGCTCAAGGTTGACTCAGCCTTCCATCCTTTTGAGGTCGGTAAAATGAGGGCCCAGATTGTTGGGGGCAATAGGCTGGCTCTCTGTAAACCGCTTAGGAAGAGTTGTATAAGCACTGATAAGTAGTATATAAATCTAATTGCTACTGTATTGCTATTGCTGTATGAGCCTCGGTGGCGCAGTGGTTAAATGCAGCACTGCAGTCTCTGCTGTCTTGTTCAGGGGGTTGTCAGATCGAATCCCACCAAGCTCAGGGTTGACTCAGCCTTCCATCCTTTCTAAGGTCGGTGAAATGAGGACC
>JANHGC010004518.1:51589-64734 GCA_027560395.1 Boaedon fuliginosus | reverse complement strand
GGTTTAGACTGTTTTTATTGTATATTATTGTTGTTTTTATTGCTGTTAGCCGCCTCGAGTTCCCCTTGACTGGGGAAAAGAGGCAGGGTATAAATCTAAATCAATCAATCAATCAATCAATCATAGGAAGAACTTTTGTATTTGTAATAAAAATACCAGATTATTTGTATCTCTTTATCCAGTTTGTATGACCACCCATCTCAACAACCTCCTGGATGGCCATGCAAATTAAGATTATCCTCAGAGACAGAGCATACTTCTCTATCAGAAAGTATATCGTTTAAAGCAGCCATGCCAAGGTTGAAGGTTCAAGATAGAGCGTCCTCCCTGGTATGGAATCCTTAATTTTTGAATCTACAGATTCATGTTGTAGAATAATATTAATTTGGATTTGCTCAGTATTTTTTAGTGTTTTTGTTATCCGAGCAATTCATGTTAAAAACTATGTGAGTAACATTACTGGTTTTGTTCCAGGATTTTCCAGAGAAATGGTAATCTTTTAGAGAGGTAACAGCATTGCCAGATTCCCTTATATCGACTCCTTAAAGGATTCCAGACCACTGACTATGGCTAAGATAAATAACTATGGAAATGTATGCAGCTGCTTTGCCAGTGGAGTATCTATTTTTGACACTGAAACCATTAACAAGCTCTGGCTTTTCTCAGGTCAAGTAGCGGCAACGGAGAATATTAGCACTTTTTCTTTGTTGACAGCCTATCGTTATCATGGCAGGTCACAGGGGGTGAGTAGATAGTTGTGGAATTTAGACACCTAGATAGTGTTGTAAGTTTTGGATTTCTATTTTAAATTTTGCTTAGCTATAGCTGCTATCAGGTCCAAAGTAAATCTTATTAGAGAATTGGCTGGGAGAGTATATGAAAATATCATTAAAGGTTACATCAAGGTATATTTTAGTTTGTTATTAAACAGCTTTTTCAAAAGAAAACCTGCTAAATATGTATCTCTGGTATAAGAAAGTGTTGTTTGTAGAAATTGACAGCTTATTATCTTAAAATATCCTCCCTTTTTATCTTGGTAGTTCCTTTGGAAGAGAAATGTTTGCTACAGAAATGCACTAGAATCAGTATAATCTTTCTGATCTGCGATCTTAAATGTTTTACTGGGATAAACTTAATTAAACTCAATGGGTGAGTTTTGAATAGACACTTGTAAAATTAACAACTGTTGATAGACAAAATGTCTTTATACATGATGTTTTGTATTCACCAAAAACTGCTGGCAAGAGAGCAATAAGCTTATAATTTAAACAAGAAAAAGACTTTGTAGAGTACTATATCTGATGGAGTATGTTGGTTGCTTACTATATATAGAAGTCAGATGAAGTGAATTGTATTTCTTAGAAGGAACATAATTCATTAAATAATGTGCATGTATAAAAATAAATTCCAGAGACCAGAAATTCGTGATTCTCACTATTTGCAGATTAAAATATTTCTGCTATATTTAAAATTTGAAATGGATAATTAGCTTTTATAGGGTTAAGTACTAATAAATTATTACATTGGAGAGCTGTAAAGATCTGCTTTGTATGTGTGTGTGTGTGTGTGTGTGTGTGTGTGTGTGTGCGTGCATATGCATGTGTGCCCACATTTCACAGAGATTCTATTAAAATGCTACCTGTAATGCTTAAGATTAATGAGAAATAATTCAAAATTTAGAAGGCTTTCACCTCTAAAATGAATTGAAATAGTACTTAATTTAAGGGAAGGAAATATACTACTAGTGGAATTAGAAAGTTACAGCAGAATAATTAAATTTCTTGAACTGTAAATAGGGAAGTTTTAAATAGTGGATTTTTAATGTTGCACATTGCTCAAACTTACAGTGTATGAACTGGACAGCTATATGAATCTGTTTAATACATAAATGAAAGATTACAATATATATATATACATTATTTGTTTTCTTTTTTATAGATATGATTAACTTGCAAATAACAATATTTGAATCATTCTGGGGAAAAAATAAAAGTCTTATTTTTCTTTTGCTGTCAGGAGATAGCTGTTTATCTGAGAAAATATAAATTGGAAATTTCATATACATGTTAAATGTAAAATAGAATTCAACCTATTTAAATTTCATTGTAAAAGGCTTCAGAAATAAAAGAAATCTTGATTCTAGTTTGATTTGATTCCTTGTACTGAAGATTTGTTGAACTCATTGTCTCTATAGTTATGTCCTTATAGTTATAGATCTCCTCTTCTGGAACATTTTATATTTTAATGTTATAGCCCAATTAAGGATACCATTACTTTTAATAAAGTTTTGATTTCAAGAAGACTTAATTTCCAATAAGATTGCTAATGTGTGGTGTAATTAAGATGGCAGGCTTTAATCTAAAAAAGAGTAGCTCGCATTCATAACAGCAGGTGCTCAAATGTACATATGTGATTAAAATGTACAAAAATAAATAAATAAATATGGATTTAGACATTGTTACATTAATATATCCAGGCAATAATGATAATGATTTTATTTTCTGAACTAGGTTTAACGAGCAGTTGATTTTGTAATATTGTAAACTATGACAAAAAAGAATCACTAGCTATTTTAAAATAATCAATGGTAATAATTTTTAAGAATATGTTGCTTTTTATTCTCCACCCCCTACCTATCAAAATCATTAAGATTTTATTTGTCTTAAATAAAAACATTTTCTTTTAAAATTAACATTTGAACCCAATTCAATTAACTTGATAAATATGTCTGTAATAGAAGAGAAATTGAAAAATGTTTTCTTTTAGTCTAAATATAGTCTCTGTTTATGTAGGAGGGCGTTTTTATGATAATCACTTCCTAGATTAAAAAGCATCCATATGCCGCAGGCTATAATGCACAGACTTTTAAACTGCATTGTATGTTTATTCAAAGATTGAGATGCTATTTTAATAAATATATATCAGAACATTTACCTAACATAAATTTGATGGAACCATAGATGTCAGTGAATGGGGAAATATTCTCTATGGCTATAGCCATTGAATGATAAATCTCTGACTTCTTGCTATTATTAGAGGATATCAATTTATTGTTGTTTGAAGGTTCATTCAGCCGTAGTGCAATAGTACTTAAGTATTACATTTCACTTGCATTTCAGACATATTTATATGACTGAACAAAATCTTATGTACAATAGTTGTTTTAAACTGGATGATTTTAAAGAAATAACAAAGTGAATTATTTATTAATATCGTATAACAATTATAACTTCCAATTAATTTATTGGAATGTGTTAAAGCCTGTGAACTGTGTTAATGGAAATATAGGTAAATACAATACACTATAAATAAGATTGCACATGTGCTGCTTATTTTATATAATGAACTGATTTATTATATAGCTCCTCAGCTTGTATTCATAAATTTGCTCATGTTTATGTATGGTATTGATTGCACATTTTAATGGAATTTCTTAATGAGTTTATCATTTTACTTATCTGATTCTTTCCCCAAAGCATTTTCCTTCAGGGCATGACAAAGTTGCACTCTAGTTGGTAATTTAATGATGCTTCTATTTTCATTTAAAAATAAATTGTTCCTTTTTTTTATTAGTGCCTAGATACAATGAGATATTTTATGCTGTTTTTCTTTAAAATACTTCCTTATGCTTCAGAGTCACCTTTAGTAGTCAAACTTCTTAAAAGTCACCGTAATTGAAGCTTCCACATTTGGAGAATGGTTATAGGTGAATCCATCCATCCATCCACCCACCCACCCATCTATCCATCATAAAATATGAGTGATACCATAATTAGTAAATAAATTATAAAAATTATGGTGATCAAAGAATCATCTTGCAGAAGCTGGAACAATTATCAGAAAGTGCATAAGGGATTTAAATACAGTAGGTGCTTTTGAAAAGATACAGGCATGATTTGTATTAATGTATTAATTTAATGTGTAAGGCAGCTGACTTCCCAACAGTTCTGGGCAAGATAAGTTTTGTAGATGGGAGAGAGCTGAGGAAGCAGCCAATGAGTGAGATGAATAATGAAGCAGCATAGAAATGCAAGAAAATGGGGTCTTGCCTTGATCTTGGCAAGAGGGTTCAGAAGGTGAGAGTACAATCTTCCTTCACTACTTCCTGCCACTCTCAGGAGAGTCTGGTGACAGGGGAGGTGGCAGCAGCTGTGAGCCCAGCATTGTCAGGACCCCCTGGACTGAGGAAAAGAAAGAACACAATGAAGATCAGCTGGGGGGAAGCAGGAGTGGTGGAATATAGCAGCCTCATAAACTCTGTCATGCTGTGAAGGGCTGCCAAAAGGTCAGAGATGAGAGGGGAGATAAATGGGTGGGAGGAGTGGAAGCAGAGGCAGTTTGCACAAGACAGGAGAATGTGACTGGAATGCTTTAAATATAATAACCATGAGGACAAATTGTAAGTCCATTTTCTCAGGTCTGATGAATGATCATTGAAAGAATGGTCACAATATGATGACTAAAACTAAAGGTTTCCCCTGTCCAGTCGTGTCTGACTAGGGGGAGGTGCTTATCTCTGTTTCTGTGGTCATATAGCCAGCATGACTATATACACCAAGGCATGTATATAGACTGTTACCTTATTCAAGAGTATACCTTTCATAGTTTCATAGTTGGCTGAGGCTTATGGGAAGTCCACAATACTGTTTGGGATGATTGGCTTGCCTCCAGTTGAAGCTGAACCATGTACATGCAATCAGTGGTTATGGCAAAGAATACAATAAGCAATAGTTCTTAAAGTTAAAATTATCTTTTTATTTTAAAATATAATCCAGTTAGTTTAGAACAGGGGTGTTAAACTCGATTTCATTGAGGGCTGCATCAGGTTTGTGTTTGACCTTGGGAGGGGCTGGGTGTGTGTGGCTAGGGTGTGTGTGGCCAGCTCAATGTCACTCCTGTGGGCGCCTATGGCAGCCTGAGTGCTGTGCCAGCAAAAATGAGCTCCCACGCTCCATTTCGGCTGCGATGGCCTCCTGCAAAACTCTTCCAGTTAAAACAGAGCTTGGGACAGCTGGATCTAAACATCTGGTCCCCGGGCCTTGAGATTGATATCCCTAGTTTAGAAAGTTTGTAATAAATAATGATTCCTTAAAACAGACTAGTGGTAAGTAAAACTAAGCAACTATAATGATACAAAGAGATTTGGAATGATGCTCTATTACAATTTTAAAATTTAATTTATTTGTAATCGTTATTTTAATTTTTGATTAAGCAGGTCTTGGAGTATGGTTAGTTTTCTTTTTCAATTCTTCAATATTAGAGTTGATTAGATAAAGTGTTGGTTTCTAAGGAGACTAAACAAGGCGATAACGATAAAAAGCCAGCTGGGAAGTTATACGGGTTTGGAATTTATTAAAAAATCAAAGAGGCATATATACCTGTAGACTGGGCTGGAAACTTTGTGAGAAATGTTTTGGAACTGCAGGCAGCAACTAAAGTTAGGAAAGTTGCGAAGCTGGCAGTTGAACAAAGAATTAATATAACGCATGTGGAGTGGATGGGAGAAATGGCGTCGCGGCGGAGATTAGTAAAAGGAAACAAACAGCATGACTTCAAGCAGGCAAGGCAGGATTTGAAAACAGAACGCAACTGGGAACAAGGACTTAGAAAGTTGCTGAGAACCTCTCAAATGGAGTTTAGAGATAAGGGTTAAACGGATAGAGCTTTTGGTTTTTAAAAGTAATGGTGGTGTGGTTTTTAATTGTTTTGGATCTTGAAAATGCTACTTAAGAAATGGATTTTTTTCTTTTTTCTTTTTCTTTGCTTTTCTTTTAATATATATGTAGTTTCCCTTTACCGTTTTTATGATTAGAAATGAAATTGAATTTGTAAATATTATACTATTTTGGGATGAATAAAGGGGGGAAAATAATAGAGGGTTAGAAATGGTTATTTGGAATGAAATTAATGATAGAAGTAAGAAAATATGTTGGAATATGATACCATATTGAGAATAAGAAGGGAAATAGGGGAAATGAAAAGCAATTGATAATTTAATACTGTATTATGACAATATTAAGGATATAATGACAATGGATAAGCAGATGAGCTAACCCTTAGAATAGCGTAAGAGATGAATAATCGCTTTGACTTTTGACTAAAAAATGAAAAGAATTTATAAAATGATGTTAATAGATGGGAAATGGTAGAAGGGGAATATGGGAATATGGAAATATAGAATATATTATTTTGATAATGTAAGATATAATAACAAAAGATAAGTAAATAGATTGATTTACGAACTTGTTTAATGACATTAAATAGTTGAAGCTGCCACACTAAAGATAAGAAGGTTGAAAAATATTGCTGGATGAAATTAAAAATATTGACTAGTATGGAATATAGAGACTGAGTAATTGGATAGAATACTTTTGACTTAAGGATAAAGGTTGTTTTTAATCTGTTTAAAAAAAATAATGTTTTACTAGGAAAATAGAAGGGGAACATAAAGGGGGAAAGAATTGTTAGATAATTAGATGTTAAATTTATAATAAGTATAGATAAACAAATGAATCTATGAAAATGTTTATATACATGGGAAAATTAGGTTTTTTTCTTATCTTTTTTATTTTCTTTGCTAGAAAGAGAATTGAAATTGGAATTATTATATTATGTTAAAGATAATGGAAAGAATGGAAAAGGTTACATTTAAATATTGTTTGGATGTTTGAGAATATGCCCACAACGGCTCTGTTGGTGACAAGAGATGTTCAAAAAAGAAAAAAGAAAAAAACAGCAAAAAAAAATGTATGGTTAAAAAAAAAGGATAGAGGTGAATCCATCCAGCTTCCTCATCTAGATCACTTCAGGGATTCTCATGTAAGGCTTCATTGTCATGAACCCTATAGATAAGAATGCATGTTTGCTACTGCAGATATTGCACTGACTAAACCATTGTTTTTTAATCATGGGCTTTTGAATAAGCCTTAGCCAGGTTCACACAATACATTAATCTATAAATCATTGTTTACAAGTTGCAACAATTGGGTTCATGAAGCATGCACCACTGAAACCAAAAAAACACATTATTTAAGGAAGATGCTCATTATGATTGAGTCTACATGTTTGGTTCGTGTCTGATTTATAAAGGGATGGGGGGGCGGTCCTTGTTGACTAAAGAAAACCAGCCCAGGGTTTTGTTGTTTTTGTCTCTTTGTTAAATTTTGACTATACATTATATATTATACAGCTAACATCAAGTCCATCCAGAGAAATTTATACATTTCTATGATCAGGTACAATATTTGTATCATTTAGATCTGATGCGCAAATGGCTTGTTCTTGCCTTTCTACAAATTTTGTTTTGAATGTGCCAGGATACTAGGCTTGGATTTTCTTTGTTTACTTATTTAGAAAATTTATATAGCTGCCCATCTTATGTATAAAATTCTGGACATGAACAATACACACAAAAAAAGAATTTTGGAAAAAAAAATCCCTAACCCAGTGATGGCGAACCTTTTTGGCACCGAGTGCCAAAACTGGAAGCAAGTGAGCTTGCATGCGCACTTGCGTGCCAGAAACTGAAAGAACACGTGATTTTGGTCTGCACATGCGCCCAGCTTCGGGTTTCCGCACATGTGCACAAGACCAGCTGTCCTGTGTGCATGCGCCGGTTCCACTTGACAGCCTTTCGGGTCCCCCAGGATGAAGAGCCCTTCCCCAGCCTGCCTGGGGCGAGGAGAGGTGGCGGTGGCCGCCCCGCCACCAGTCCCCAAAGAGGGGAAAACGCCCCTCTCCAGCTGGAGCCCTTCCTGGTTGCATGAACTGCTCTCCTGCTGCTTGCCTGGAGGGAAGGAGGGAGGGAAGATCCAGACCGCATGTTCTTGCCGGCAGCTCTGCGAGGAAAATGAAACTGAAAGTGCAGGTGGCCCATGCATATACACGTTCCAGAACCTGGAAGAGAAACAGGTGATGGCTCTGCGTGCCCAAAGAGATGGCTCTGCGTGCCACTTCGCCATCAGTGCCCTAACCCATTAAAATAGCACTATTCAAAGAAAAACAAATAATTACCTATCAGTACTTAATAGTTGTATAAAACACACAAATGTGTTTATCTCTCCTAGTAAGAATAAGAAATAAATATTGGGCAATATAAAGATAAATTCTTCCACATATTATTCAAAACATCACAAAACATATTCTGAAATAAATTGCAAGCTTTCCAGTTTGACTTTTGACTGTTCTAATAGCACTTCACTGATAGCAAATTTATCTAGGCTAACTAAAGTAAAATTATAATAATAGAGAACCACAATCCCTAAAAGAAATCTTGGAAGTTGTCAAGCTATACAACGTATATCCAGAGGAGAATGTTGGGATGTTTACTGGACTTCGATAACATTTTCAAAAACAAAAATTATGTGTAGGAAGCCTGGCTAAGTATGGTTGGCAACGTACAAGGAGTTTATGGCAACTATGTAAGCATTTTTATCAGTAGATAAATTCTTGTAAGAAGCATTCCTGAATGTGGAAAGTATAAAAATCAGGACATTCTCTTCTCAGATTGCAAGATACTCAGGATGCTTCTTGGCAGAGCACTTGCTGCACCAAGTATACCATTTAGTTGAGAAACCAGGGGCTGCAACTTCAGGAAGTCTATAAAAGTGTAATTGTGTCTGTGTGTATCTTCCTGTAATAAGTGCATAAAAGCAAGATGGACAGCAAACCAATTTAATAATAAAATAAAAGCATGCAAAATATTATTTTGGGCAGGGAAGGTCATTAATTCCACCTTTTGAATAGAGTGTTGAGTGAATTTTCACATTAAAAAGTTACTGTATCTAAACCTATTGTCTTTCTTCTTTTTATTGAAGGAATCTGAGCTTTTGACCATGGAATTTGATGAGACCGAATTGAATGAAATGTTGAAGAAACTTTCAGAGATTGAAGACAGCATTATTTCTCTGACCCAAGCATCCTGACTTTTCACTTAAAACAGTGTTTTATTCATTCACTGTATGTGTAAGGTTGGCCTTAGTTACACGTGTACATTATCCTGGACATCATGCTGTTCTTTCAGCAGTGTTTGAAAACTTATACATAAATATGGGATCAAAGAAGAGGAAAAAATATAACGGGCATTCAAACCGATGTGCATGTTAAAGCAAAAGAACATAGCTGGATTCATTGAACGAAAATACTCCTCCAGAAAAATGTAGAATTTGTATAATAAAAGAGCAAATATATTCACCTTTTCCATTACTGATATCACTGTGTGATTTATTCATCCAGCCACTGAAAAGCAATTTGTAGCAATGGCTGCTGCACATTTGTAGATCCAGGAGAGGGAATTCCATAAAAAAAATATTTGTTTTTCTTTATTTTGCTTCATGTTTTCACCAGTTCAAAAAGTGTTATTACTTGAAGAAAATGAACAGTAGTGTATTTTAGTTTCATCTTCTCTGTCTTGGACATGGTAGGAAATTGCAGATTCCATTCTAGAAATAATTATTTAATTATTAACTGACCCATTAGGGTACAACAGATCTTCCATTTCTGTAGCACAAAACCTAGCTATAGACACTATAACAAAAGATGGTCATTTTAAAAAAGCTATATAGCGTTCATTTGCAATAGAAGGTAAATATTCTATGTATTCACAAGTGTTTTCAGCATTAACTCTTTCATTATCTCAACATTATGGTGTTGAATACTTGAGAATTTATTGAAAATGTAGAGTATATGGACAAAACATTGAAGAGAAATGGATATTAACTCTAGAATGTCTTAATGCTTACAATCTAAATTCTTTTATGTCAAACCACCTTCTCTTTCACTCAGTTTTCTTGTGCTACTCTGCTTGGCCTCTGAAAAACAGATCGTATTTTTAAATGTTGCCTTAGAAACTAGCCTTGAAATGTTTCTTCCAGAACATGTGCTTTCCACTTGACGATACGGCTATTGAGTTTTTTTAATGTCTTGTCTTCCAGGCTATCTATACAATACACAATATCTCCTTTTATACCAAGCAGTCATATTGCTCTCTGATGATTTATCATAGTATGTACCCTGATATAATGCAATATAAACTAATGTCTTCTCAAGTGAGCTTCTCGGTTATCTTTGTGCATATCTGAATAAAATCTGCACTAGCTCTTTTTAGAAAATCAGTAACTATGGGGGTACAAGCAAAATAATTTGCAGTAGTTTATCTATTACTGTCTTTTGGTATTCTCAAATCCTATAAACACTGTAATCAAGCTCATTAAAGTTACAATTAATGCTAGAGAAATAACCACTTAAAGAGCCGTGCATTGCATGTACAGTATTTACCATACACATATGTTCTCATGACATTATTCAACGGCTTATTGACTATTTGTAGAAATCCAAACATAAAATAACTTTACACTTTAAGCTTCCCTTCTTCAGCTTGGTGCCCTCCAAAGACCTTCAGATTACAAGCCTCAAAATTTCCAACCAGTTACAAATGACAACCCCAAGGGCAGGTAGTTTGAGGAAGTTCCTCCAAAGCATAGTGTTTAGCCACTGTTCAAAATAGTTACCAAAGGTGTTATTTTAATTTGGTTTCATATAGAGTTGTATTAATTCAGATGATTTACTTCTGATTTGTGAGAAGAGCCCTAGACCCATAGGCAACCGGCTGACCTTCTTGCAACAGGCAATATCCTAGGCCATTTTTGCTCAAGTCATTTTTGGACAGTAACCGTCTTTGTGACATCATAGTATTTTAACACTGGAGCAATAGTGACCAAGCGTTTTATCTCTTGTAATGCCTGGTCATGCTTGGGAAGCCAGTGCCAAACTGCGTCTTTATCCAGCAGGCGTCTCAATGGCTGGCACACCTCAAGACAGGTGTGGCAGAAATTTTGCTAAGTATGCGACAAAGCCAATAAATCTCTGTACCAATTTGGCATTAGTAGGTGGTGGCACGTCCACAATGGCTCTAATCTTAGCTGGGTCTGCTTTTAAGCCTCGTGAGGACAAGATATGCCCATGAAAGCTGACTTCTTGGACCTTAAACTGCAACTTCTTTATACTAAGCCTCAACCTCACCTGCCTACACTGATCTAATCAGCATCATCTGAAGGAGGGAGGGAGGCAGGGAGGGAGGAATCATCCAACCAAGACTTCACTTTTAGCCTTTAATAATAGTCCTCATTATTATGTATTGAAATACCAGTTATTTTTTAAATCCTATCTGCAAGATAATTTTTGGTCTATTTCTTTATGGGGGAGGGGGTTCTATGAAGTGAAATGTCTTTGTTTACTCTGCTTCTAATGGCAGAATCATGTCTATCTTGTATTCTGTATAATCATGGACATATATTTAAAAGTGTCAAAACATTTATCAGTCTTCTACATTTTTAAAAAACTATTTTTAATTTGTTAAGATACAGTTCCTGAAGTTCACACTTGTATTTTTTTCTTAACATCTTTTTTCCTCTACTTCCTGGAATTTTATTTGGGTGTATATTCTAAATATTTAGAAAGAGGTAGCTTAGTTTAGCCGAGGACAGTTATGGTTATTCACATAGAAAGCCTTTTAAGGAGATAATTTAACATGGCAATAGCAGGATTCTGGGTAAACCAGTGTCCTTCTCCAGCAAACAATCTGGAACTGCATTTCCTCCATATTATAGTGAAGAAAGGTAACGTGAATGTTTCTAATTTTGAAAAAAACCATTGTGTATTAGATGGGTGGAAGAGACTTTGAAAATAAATACAGGCAGTTGTATAAATAGAAAGCACAGAATAGCTATAGACAGACAGCCTCTAAAGAACAGAAACGAGGAACTACCGTACATTTCAGCTCCATGCTACACTTGTGAACTTCCGGGTGCACCTGGCTAGCAACTATTTTAAATACAGTATTTGCTTAAAGGGAAGTACCTTGCTATGATTTAATTGGACATTCTGTGTACAGTGGTCCCTATTTAAAGCTTCTGAATGCTATTGAAAGAAATTTAACTACCCATAAATATTATTATTGTTTTTTTGCAATAATTTTTAATTGTTTTTTTTTTACATATACCTCTTGTACATGAGCAGAGTTTGTTTTGGATAACATACATATCCATCCACTTCATCTTAATAAAATCCTTAATTTTTGTAACTTTCTCCAATTTAAATTACCCTTGTCTTCTTATTTAAACATGTATCAACAATGCGCATCATTCCATTTACAACAAACATCACTGAGACCTGGCTAGGGCAGGAGGGGAGTGTCACCCTCACTGAAATATGCCCTGCTGGGTTCCAGGTATTGCATCAGCCATGACCTCAGGGCAGGGGTGGAGGAGTGGCAGTTATTATCCATCAGAATTTACATCCATGCATGCATGTATACATACATATATTGAATAATCAAACAAATCTGCTAACCACAAATGAACATGACCTGTTGGGAGATATATTTGCAGATGAAACCAAAGAATAAAATTACCTTATTTGAAGATGTATAAACAAATATTCACAAAGAATTTGAACTCTTCAATATGTTTCACTCAAAGCTCTTCTTTTCAATATTTATTTGTGAAGGTGGGTTGACAATACACACTGCAAACAGTCAAAAATAAAACTTGCATGAAGGTTCTAATGATACCTCAAATTTATGTGCCCAACATTTTTTTATTAATTTTTTTTCTATTCCTTAAGTTGTATTTTTAGTATTCTGTTATATTATCCAAAACCAATGCAAAAGCATACTGAAAAACTTAACACAATTTTCAGAATTAGCAATGTCCCCAATGCACAAGATGAATAAGAAATGAACAACAGGAAACACTTTCCATACATTCCCTACAAACCATCTTTGACTATACCATGTCTACACAGCACATCATGCATTCCCTTTTCCTTTTTACACTCATTTTTCCTTGACCTCTCTTTTCAAGACTTTCATCAATTCCATCCAACCAGAATATATGTTTGTTTTCCCCTTCCTCTCTGCCTAGTCACTTTTCCATGAGGTACTTGTTTTGGGATTTGATCCTTATTTATTCTCCATACGTGACCAAAGCAACCATCCATGGATGTCTCTTCCTCACTTCCACTGCTCTAGTGGTCAAGACTCCAGGCTAGAAAATGGCAGACTGTAAGTTCAAGTCCTAATTGTCTGTTATCACATTTCAATTTCAATTTTCAATTTTATTAGATTTATACCCCGCCTCTCTTCACCC
>JANHGC010004518.1:38362-51489 GCA_027560395.1 Boaedon fuliginosus | reverse complement strand
GTCCATTTTCGAATTGCCCCCCTTAACAATCAAATTGCCCCCCTGTGGGGCGTGGGCCCCACGTTGGGAAACACTGACCTAAAATCTCTTCACACCATATCTTGTCTTCAATCTAAAAGCAAATACAGCCTCATCAATCTTAATCAGCAAAAATGTATTAAGAGCTACCAGAAATAACTACATATATTTTCACATTAAACAAGTACATCAATTTCACATTCCTTTCATTTATCTTTATAGTAATTTATCTGACTCTTTCAAAATACAATCTCTCTCCCCTCTTCTTCCCAAATCTTCTCTCACATCTGTATACTATTAAATCTCTCCTGTCTAACCTTTAACTACGTGAAACAGGGCATCATAGGACAATTTTTGAATTAAGATACTTGAAATAAGGTAAATTTATAAAATGTGTCCAAAATCTGAGACCAATCAATCCAGTGGAACTGTAATTTGCTAAATTTGTGACTGCTTCAGTGCTGCTGTAGTGTACTGCTGTGCCACTGCCCAAAGGTTTAGTAGGCTGATCCCATCCTAGTCCTTTGGAAGGTGGCTGGGTAGACTGGTCCCTCCTTCCGCCACTGGAGATCAGATGCAGACTGATTGTAATTGCAATTGCAATTCAAGGTTCAGCACTTAATGATATAAAACCACATGCCATTAAAACAGAGAATTTTAATATCTTTATTGTCATATAACAGTAAACTGGCTCAAGTTGTATGTTGACACAGAAAATTATTTTATTTTCAAACTTCTGATCTATTATTTTTTAAATAGGAATGTCAGTTACAGTATAACAGAATATGAACAATGTTATATAACTACAGTACATGCATTTTGAATTCTCAGATTTAAAATAGTTTTTTTTAATTTTAGAATTTGTTCTTTGCAGACAGAACACTAATAGGTTCAGGATAAAACAGGTCAATATTATGCCGTCCCTATTCGTTTATAAGTAGGCAGGGTATATTTTGACTTACTACTTCAGGTCTTCTCCAATTTTCCATAAAACCGTACAGTGAGGCTTTACAGAAGGACACGAGACTATGTGCTATGTGCTGAAATAATATTGTAAAATGCCCAAATATTATTGCTCTCCTTTTTTTCTCAGAAAATAAACAAACTTTGGAAAAAGTTGTATCATTTTTAAAGGATCCTCTATAAATCTGAAATCATGTTATTCCAGAAAATAAAAGATTACATAATATATTAATTATATTATGTAATCTTTTATTTATATTGTGGTATATTAAATTACTAGCACAGGAAACAATGATGTTATATAAAAGTGTTCAATGTAATGATATGAATATTTACAACAGAAGTGAAACACTTCATAATTTATTTCCCCTCAATTCTCTGGGAAGAAAAGTAAAACAGAAAAGGGTATCTTTAAAAAGGAAAAGAATCTTCTTTCAAGAAGATGTTTTACAGATTAACATTTATAGTCTGTCTTCAGATTCATTTCACAAAACATGGGAAAGCTTTTATGATTGGTTAAAAGGAAAATATTGAGATCAGGGATCCACAACAAGTTAAAACTATCATAAGCATATTACAAGAGAGAGACAATGTCAATAAAATGTAAGTATATGCGAACGGAATATGTATTTATATGTAAATAAAAGGATAATTATATTATGATCATAGTAAAATAGGTATACACTGTAATCTTGTAACCTTGAATGTAAAGATGGAATTTTAGATATTTCTTTTTGTTTTTGTTTTATCTTTGTTGTTTTGTCTTTTTGTATTTTAAATAAATAATAAAGTTTATTTAAAAAAAAACAAAGAACAAAAACTTTCTGGATTTCATTTGCATTTCAGAAAATTACATTCCTTCTTGTAGAACATTCTGAATATATAGAATTAGCTGATGGCCCGGCGTTGCCCGGGTATTTATTGCTCATGTTGTTTCTCCTGTTCTTCATGTTCTTATCCCTGCTGTTCCTCATCTTCTTCCTCCTCTTGTTCATCTTTTCCCCCGCTCCTCCACTTCCTCCTCCTCTTCTTCCCCCTTCTCCCTGTTCATCATCTTCCCTCTCCCCCTTCTCATCTTCATCTCTTCTCCTTTGTCTTCATCACCTTCCTCCCACTTTCCTACTATTCTTCATCCTCTTCCACCTGCTCCTCTGCCTCCTTCCCTCCTCATTCTCTTCTTGTTCGTCTTCCCCCTACTCCCCTTTCTCCTCTTCTTCCCTCCTTGTCCTCCTTCTCTTCATCGTCTTCTTCCCCCTTCTCCCCATTGTTTAACTGATTGTTCTTCTCCTCTTCCTCATGGTTCATCTTCTTCCCCCTCCTGCTCTTTATCATCATCTTCCCCTCCTCCTCGTTCTCTTCTTCCTCCTTGTCATACTCCTCCTCCTGCTTTCCGTTGTCCCCTGGAGTAAGCTTGGGAGGTGGATGCAGACCCAACAGCAGAGGCCTGACCCGGCACTGTCATTGGGGAGCTGCAGGATTGTGGGTGAGGCCAGCTGGGTAGGCGAGGCAGGGAGGCCTTCACCTTCTTCTCCCTCTCTGCTGGCTCCATGGGTGGCCGCTCCGTGCCCTCGCATGTTCTGTCATGCCTCCACTGCTGGCTTCATCCATGGTCGTCGCTCAGGTTGTCCCTTGCTGGGCCCTCACCTTGTAGCATTGCCTGTGGTGCTGCCTGCATTCTGGCTTGGCGCCCTCAGTCCCTGCTGCGCTATCAGCCCCAAACGTCTTCAGCCAGCAGCCACCAGCGGATCTTTGTTGCCCCCAAATCGCCACTTCTGAACAGGTGATTTGGTGATGCAACTCAGCTCTTACCAAGCGCTGCAAGCATGTTAGTCCAGCAGCCACCACCACAGTTTTCTTTCCCCCAACTTGCCACTTTAGTCATCAGGTGATTGGTGCACAACTCGCCTATTTTGGAGCACTTTCCTATCAGCTGTTGAGTAAATTGGCAAGTTGGGGGAAGAAAGTTGTAGCGGTGGCTGAACTGAGCAAGGACGTCTGGGTGGGAGGGAAGAACAGGTCATTGGCAGTGCAAGTTTCCTCTTTCCAATCACCCTAAGCACCTTCAGCCATCAGCAGAACATTCTCACCCCCAAATCGCCACTTCACTGAACAGGTGATTGGCAGTGCAACTCAGCTCTTTCCCAGCGCCCCAAGCATCTTAGGCAAGCAGCCACCGCCGCAGTTTTCTTGCCCCCAAATCGCCACTTCAGTCATCAGCTGACTGGCACCGCAACTTGCCTCTTTCCCAGCACTTTCCCATCAGCTGTTGAGTGAAGTGGCAAGTTGGGGGAAGAAAGTTCCAACGGTGACTGGGCACTAGGAAAGAGGTGAGTTGCAGCACCAATCAGCTATTGAGTGAAGTGGTGAGGTCGTTCAGGAGCAATGTGCACATGTGCAGTAAGCAAAGCAGATGTTTAGTGGTGGCAATTTGCTGTTTTGCTGTTTGGGGAAAGACAGTTCCTCTGCTCATGCGCAGTAGACGTTTGGGGCTGGAGAGGTTTGGGGGTGTCTACTTGCCATTTTTTTTTGCCACGAAACACCAAAAAAGGTAGCAAATTGTAATCACGTGAGCACAGGAGGCTGCAATCTCTAATAAATGCAACACAGCTGTCAAGCACTAAAATTCTGATCATGCAACCACGGGATTGATGCAATGGTTCTAAGTCCAAGGAAATGTCATATATTAGTTTTTCCAAGACTGTTGTAACTTTGAGCCATCATTAAACAGTCATAAATCAAGGATTACCAGTATTGTGTCATTTCCAAGAATTAGCTGCACTTAATCTAGGGAATGATATTACACAGAATATGTATTTTCTAATTTTATAACTGCTAAAATGTCTCTTATTAAATATTTATTTGAACGTTATTGATTTTGCTGGCTTTAGTTTTATTCACTTTAATATTATTTGTATTCTATTGCATATTATTTTACAAAGATTTGAGAAATGCTGAGGCATCCTATAAGATCTCAAATAAAATCAATCTTTTTCCTGTAGAAATAGAAAAAGTTAAGTGAAAAAGGAGTTTTTTCCATCTGTTACCTATAAAAGCATTTGAAAAATTTGCTCCTGGTCATTCATACCATCATACTGGTACAAGACAGTATTCAAACCCAAGTCAGAAGATCAGAGCAGTTAATCTTAAAGCTGATTATAAACATTTTTTATCCTTAGTCATACTAGAGGGGATAAAACCATTTTTTTACACCAAATCACATTTTCTTTATCAAGTTTTGCAAATTGTATTGTATACAAATATTACCCCCTATACCAACATGCTTTTGAACTTTATAATCAGTGCAGACAAAAATTTAAGCTCCACTTGTTGAAGATAATAGCTCTTGTGTTTTCCATATTACCACACTGTAATTGCTTACAGCTTTCCATTATTTCATTAACATTTCTTCAATATTTCTCAATGGCAAAATGTTAACACAGGTAGTTCTTGACTTCTGAACAGTCATTTAACAAACCTTGAAAGTTACCATGGCCTTGAAAAAGCTGCTTACAGTGCTGTTCTGGCAATTGTAAAATGCCAGTCTCCCTCCCCCTCCCCCTGCTTTTTTGGTGCTTGGCAACCAGCTCACATTTACAATTGATTGACAATCTCCCCATAATCATGTAATTGCCATTTGCAATCTTCTCTGCCAGATTCTCCAAAAAGCCAATACAGAAGCTGGCAAGGATGGTTGCAAGCCAAAGGGAGCTGAAATCCTTTAGTGGGCTGTAAGAAGGAGCTGAAATTTTCAGGATTTCTACTCCATGCATGGAAAAGAGAGAAACCCTTTGAAAGGCTGCAGGAGCTGTTCTGGCAGCTCCACAAAGGATTTTCCTGCAATCCACCAAAGAATTACCCTCCGTACACAGAGGGTAGAAAAATCCTTTAGTGGGCTTCAGGAGCCTACAGAGTGAAAGGGCTATCTGCCAGGAGAATGTCTCCTCTGTGCAAGGTTGAAACCTTTTAGTAGGTAACTATTTTGCTCTGTCTGCTTAAGAAGTGCTGGGATTGCATTCATTGAGCAAAGCAGTCATGTGAGTGTCTTGCTTATTTACTGCTTCATCAACAACCGGTCCCAACTGTGGTCACAAGTAAAGGACTGGCTGTATCCAACTTTGAATATATCATTATTATTCATTTCAAAACCTTATGTTATAATGTTTCTGATGGCTGAGTAGTATAGCATTAATTTTTATTCATACTCAAGTTTTTAAGCTAAATTTAGAACAGCATTTTCTGATATATTAACTTGTACACCCATTGGAACTACAAGTCTCAGAATCAGCCACATGGGTTATAATTCTGGAAGTTACAGATTCAGTAAATATAGAAGGTGTTAGCCAGGGGATAGCTAATTCATCACCATAACTTATTAATTGGAAAGAATAACAATGCATACCTTGTGCTGTTCAATTGCATCTATCCATTGCTGCCTATGATCTGGATCCTGAGCACGTAGATACCAAACACTATCATTTACACTAATATCAAATCTGCATTCATCAAATTCATGAGGCTGTTGGACAAAAGAAAAAGATAATTAGGGCAGTAGAATTACATTTTAAGTGGATGATCCATGAATCTTTTAAATAAAAAAATCATTTTATTTATCAACATATTCATTAGTCCCCATTATGATATGACCTTCGAGCCCGCCTTCTGCCACCTTATGCCTCCCAGGGCCCAGTTAGATCCCACAGAGTTGGCCTGTTACGGGTCCCGTCAGCTAAACAATGTTGGCTGGTGGGTTCCCGAGCTAAGGCCTTCTCTGTGGCGGCACCAGCCTCTCTGGAACCAACTACCCATGGAGATCAGAACCATTCCTAATCTGTTGGCCTTCAGCAGAGCCACTAATACCTGGCTCTGTCAGTGGGCTTCGAATTGATGCAGTCTGACAAGGGCATGTGGGAAAATGTGTTATGATCCGAGACCAAGACTGAACTTTTTGGCCTAATTCCAAAAAGTATGTTTGGTGCAAAAACAACATTGCACATCATCCAAAGTTCATTATACCCAAAGTAAAGTGTGATGGTGGCAGAAGTATGCTTCAGGGCTGCTTTTGTTCAGCAGGAACTATGGCTTTAGTCAAGGTGGAGGAATTATGCACAGTTTAAAATATCAGTAAATTTTGGCACAAAACCTTCAGGCCTTTGTTAAAATATTGAAGATGAAGAGGAATTTCAACTTCACAATGACCCAAAGTAAATCAACAAAAGAACGGGTTCATGAGTAGAAGATCAAAGTTTTGGAATGGCTTCAAAAGGCACTTCAATAAAGTATTAGTTTAAGGGTGTGCACACTTATGCAACCACATTATTGTAAGTTTATTTTTATTTTTCCCTTTAAAAGATTTAAGTTTGTTTTCAATTGAATTGTACACCTTATCTATATCTATAAAAGAGAGGTGGGGTGGGGATGTGTGTTTCTATGAGCTCTATACAAACTTTCAGTCCTGCACCAATCTACCTCAAACATGGCAGATAGATAGCAAAGTGTAGTAAGATCAGCTCTGTCGGGGTCACCAAAGGGAAGGGCCCTTTTTGCCCCCTTTTTTGGGGGGGGGCAAAGAAGACACTCTTAACGAACAAGCAGCATCTCTCTACTGAGCATTTGCAGTTTTACCTCTCTACTGAGCATCTCATTTCAAACTGACTGAGGCACCATATTCAAACTGAGGCACCATGTTTTATACATATAAATTCCAGATTTGCCCCAGTGGCGATGGACCCAAGACCCACAGAGCAGCCCAAGTAAGGTCACCTACAATGTTGGAGGGGGCGTGGTAGCTTAAGAAGGCCTGCAAACAGCAGCGGCCCAGTGCCCCTGTCAAGCCCCGGCTTTCTTACTGAGCGCCGGCCAGGCAGTTGCCCCAGTGCCACCCTTGCCAGACCAGAGATGTGGGAGGGGGCGCCAGGGGCTTAAGAAAGTCCGCAAATAATGTGAGATGGATGCCAGGGGCTTCAGAAGGCCTGCAAATGGCTGTGGCCCAATGCCAGACTGAAGGAGGACCCTGCCTGCCTATATAGATTGGCTAAGATGCACCAGTCCCAATTCTTTGGCTTTGGCAGGTCCAAATCTCCACTGACCCCAGAGAGTGACTGAAAAGAACTCTGTAAATAATTTGGGGAGGAGACCTCCAGAAGTGCATACCCATGAACAGGCTGATGAATAGATCCACAACTATTGCCAAGCACTCGCCCTGCCAGCAAGAATGTGCATAGGGGCTGTGTTACAGCTATGGCTCCACATAAATTTATCCCAGCACCTTTGTTCCTCACCTCCTTTCAAAGGATGCTTTCATTGCTCCACTCTTTGGAAGTTGACTAAAAATAGAAGGCCAGAATAACACTGAATCAAGGGGAGACTGTCTCAGAAAAAATGTGGGCTGATCTGCATATTGCAGTAGCTTTTCATGTAGCTTATCTTCTGAAATATATGTTTATAATATCCTTTTTGGATGCACTTATTCAACCTTTTGTATGTTTCCCCCCAAAAACCTCAAGACATCCCAAATTCACAGTATCTGAAGCTTTTTAAATTAAAACATACAAATAAAATAAAGACTTTCTGGTGTACTCACTATATTCATTTTCAAGCAAAAATACAGCAAAGGGTACATCAAATTCCCTTTGCAATTTAATTGCTTCCAGCAATTGGTAAGAGATTCAGATGCACAAGAAAACAAAGAAGAGAAAGGGGAATAGATGTCACCTGAGCAAAAGTCAAAAGTCATAGGATTAAAAACAAACTTTTTTGTTTTAGAGAATGATAATGATTAAGTAATAAAGATAACAAAGAACAAGAACAGACAGAAAATAGAAGGAAAGGACTGCAGAAGCTGATGTAAGAGAATAAAGTGGCCCAGATGGGGTACTGAAGCTCTTTCTGATTTCCAGTTTTAAATTCAACAAGTATTATATGATTTCTACAGACTTTTAAAAGGAGCTCCAATTAGTTTGAGAAGTGTTGGCTGTCAGCTGTATCAGCCCTAAACTGCATCAGATTGAAAGTGTTGAAACAGCTGATGCACAAAATATAAGATAACATGCTTTGTCTTGGTTTGGGTTTGGTTTGGTTAAGCTAATTTTTAAATTGCATTTGATATTTTGATTTGAAAAAGAGTGTTTTCTGACTTTCCATTGGTAGGATCGTCTAATGGTAGATAGGATTGTTGCTGTTATTTGAGGGACATTTATACAGTATACCTATTCTATATAACCATCTGTAGAATTGATGGTTAAAGGAATATTGCTTCCAGCTTCAATGTTTGCACTCATCTTTCTAAAACCTATGGCTTTTGTTGAGTCATATTTTTCATGTCACCTTAAAGGCATGACCTTGGAAATGCATATTTCCTTTTCAACAGTTCTGTCATCCATGTTAAAAATGGACAGTATTTTTCTAGTCTATGCTCCAGTAAGTGACATGCAACTTAATCATTAATCCATGTTTCAGTTTAATATCTTTCTTTGAAATGTTCATTAAAATAAGAGAAATGTTAGCAACAAGATATGCCTCAAAATTTAGGATCTTCTAAGTGAATTTTGCACCAAGTTCCATCACTTTCACCAATGATTGATTCCTCCATTTGGGTAGTGCCGAATCTTTCCTTCTTTGTGCATACAATCTGATTTCATTGCAATCAACATATACAAAAATACAACTATTATTTTATTCCTCTTACTTATTAGCGTAATTAATTTATCTTGGGACTGGTTCTGGAATTCCTATAGCCTGAATCTTGGGAAGCTTCATTCTTCATGCACTGGGTACGCAGTCTGTTGGCTCAAACTTTTATGACCTCCATAATGGTCTTGTTTCAAGTATTAACAACTACATATTAACATCTCGTTTTTATTTCAGAGTGGATGAGATGTTCTTTGAATATGAAAGACATTGACACTTTCCTTGCCCTATTTATTTACGACTCTGGGTGGCTTACAAACATTAAAACTAGCACCCATTAAAATAATACAACAATAAATTACAACAATAAATATCATTAAAACGGGGAGGAGGGGAACACAAAGCACACAGGGAGAAGTGAGGTTTTTCCTAATTCAAGAGCCACCTCCATAATGGTGCATCCCGCTTGGGGTCCTAGCAGAGGTCTTGTGAAAAGTCTTGTGCAAGGTCTTGTGAAAGGTCGGAAGGGTGGGTACAGATCTAACCTGGGGGGGTGGGGCGTTGCACAATGATCCAAAGGGCATGAACCATACCAGAAAATGCTTTTCAGGCAAAAATCCTTGACTGACGTGGCCCTCAGCAAGCTTCCTCTGCCAGCACAGGGGAGGTGAACAAATCCCATTGGGGTGAGACAGTTCTTCAGATAACCAGAAGTTAGAAGTGATGAAGTTGCTTTCTGATTAAACTGTAGACTGAAAAGCATTAGACAGTCCACCCAGAATTGAATCCTTAAATTTCCACAGGGTTCTTGGGATTCTACTGCTAATTTTGCAGACAGGTTTGTGCCTGGTTGATGTCTGGAATACAGGGATGACTAATACATTGGATGAAATTGCTCCTGCAAGGTTTTTCATATTTATTGGTCCTTGGAAGCCATCTGGTCCTTGGGTGATTTTTGAGAGATTCAATGACTGAAAAGACTATTTCAACAACTTTGTCCCCTATGTGGTTCTTGGTGGCCCATGACTTGGTGATCCTCATTGGTCATAGTTTCTCCTTGAGCAACAGGTGGAAGCTATTATCAAGGGAGCCTTTCCTCAACTTTGACTGATATGCCAATTCCAGCCTTATCAATGCCTGCAAGCTCTGGGTTGTTTACACCCTGATTACTACAAGCATTCTATGTGGGACTGTGTTAGAATAAAATTTAAAAGCTGCAACTGGTGCAAAATGTGGCAGCCTGGTTAGCTGACAGAATCTACAGCAGAGATACAGCCATCTTGAGGTTACTGCATTGGCTTTCAGTAGGCTTCTTCATTCCATTCAAAGTGCTGGTTGTAACTTACAAAGGTACCATTTCCCTGAAAATACAACCTCCCCTGAAAGTAAGACCTAGCTTGATTTCTACACGTGCGCCCAGTATACGTGTGCCCCTAACTAATAGGTTAGTCAGTGGATGACATCCCCCCAAAATAAGACCTGGTGCCTTTTTTGGTGGCAAAAAATATATAAGACAGTGTCGTATTTTTGGGGAAACACGGTATTTCTGATATTAACTAAAATTTAAAATTTCAACAATATACTTTTTCCTCATTGTTAATGGAATTACAAATGGGATTCAAGTTTTGTTGCAGAATATAAAGTGCTCTTCATAAATGAACCAGAATTTGTGGGTGCTCCAACATTGGAGGTTTTTAAGAAGAGGCTGGACAACTGTTTGTCTGAAATGGTGTAAGGTTTCCAGCCTGAGTGGAAGGTTGGACTAGATCTCCGAGGTCCCTTCCAACGCTGTTATTCTGTTATAACCATAAGAAAGATTCACAAATCCAAAACATGCTGCCCAGCCTCAATTTCCGATTTATATTCTTTTCCCTTTACGGTAGTTGTTAATTGGGATAATAAATACTCTCAACATTAGTAAGTTTGGTGCATGAGAAAACATAAAATTCCAAACTTTCTTCTTCTAAGCTAAAATAATATGGCAAATACGTGGAATAAAAAAAAATTAATTCAGGAAGTCTCACCTGCTGGATAAATTCAAAAGCAAAGGGGCTACAACAGAAGCAGAACCTTGGACAGATAAACAAACCAGCTTAAGGCCCCGAGTTTCTTCATAACCCCAGAACCACCCCCTATAAAAACAAGAAGAGTTAACAGTTTCATGAATACGATGTGGTAATAAATCTGAAATAAATCTTGATAATAACTCAATATAAGTTGACAACTCAATAGTAACTTGTTAAAATAGCCGCCTCGAGTTCCTCTTAACCGGAGAAGAGAGGCGGGATATAAATCTAAATAAATAAATAAATAAATAAATAAATAAATGTTATGGCATGAAGTAAAACATTCAGTGAAAATTGTAGTACAAAGTACTACTTTAATATTTTCTTAAAATAAAAAAGTTTAAAAATTCTTTAATAATAGATTACCAGTTGAAAAGAAGAGTGAGTATGAGTAAAAACAAACAAAACTGCATTACAAGTTAGTCAAAAGGAAAAATACTGTATGAGCTTTAAACAAATATTAAAACAACAAAGAACAGGGAAGTCTAATTTCAAATCTAAATTTTTTGAAAAAATTACTATTCATTCTCTGAAAACAATACAAATTTGAATCCTCTGAGGATATGTTAGTTCCTATTTTTAGGAAGCATATTACATGAACCACATTTCTTTTATATTCTTTGGTTGTTTTTTAAATATATATTTTATTTTTTAATATAATAATTCCATCTTCAATTAAACAGTGTGCCATCTGGGTACAAATGTCTTTGTAAATTGATAATCAAAATTTACAATATTACATTAGCATTAATTCTATAATATTAAAATGATAATATTCAACATAATATTTGCTTCTCTCTCTTAACATACTTCTTTATTTCACTAATCTTTTTCTTTTGTTTCCCTGTTTCTAACTTCCATTGTTGTTATCTAATCATTGATAAAATAAGTCCCATGTCATATAATATTCAGTTTGTTCTTTTTCCTTAATTACAAGTGTTAATTTATTCATTTCTGCACATTCTAATATTTTCCTAATCACATTCCCATCTGTGGGGATCTCTTCACTTTTCCAATTTTGTGCAAATACAATTCTTGCTGCAGTTAATATATGAATAATTAAATATGCATTTCCCTTACTATATTTTTTGGGTAAAATCCCCAACATATTATATTTCTGGCTTTAAATCAATATGCTGCTTTATCATTTTTTTCAGCCACCTATGTATTTTTGTCCAATATTTTTTTGCTTTTGAGCATGTCCACCACATATGATAATATGACTCAGGTATCTGGTGGCATCGCCGGCATTTAGCAGACTAAACATTTTTGCCAATCTTGTTGGCGCAAAATGCCATCTATAAAACATACAAATTTTCTTTGTATGCAGTTGACGTTGTTAATTTATAGTTCCTGTCCCCCAATTTCTGCCATTTATCTGATTCTATTGTATAACCAAAGTTTTTTGCCCATACTATCATTGTCTCCTTCACTTGTTCATCTTCCAATTTAATGCCTAATAAGTAGCTGTACGTTTTCTTTATCAATTTTTCTTCTGTGCCTGTTAATATGTAATGTAACAATATAAAGATTAGTATACCTGTAGTATTTATCTTTGTCTGTTGAATACATATGCTGGTCAATGCATGGTCTCTCATCAATCTTCTCCTCCCATGTACCCTCTTTCCATCCTTCAGCATAATTTTGCAGGACATATATATCATCAATAAAAGGACCACCTGACTCTGAGTAACAATTCAACATAAATCAGTACATAAATATAAACATTTATCTTGTTGCAGATAAAAGATGTACAACAAAGGCATTGTAGCTAGTAGATACAAAGTAGCACCATTGATTGTAAAGTAGTTATCTTATACTTTTTGGAATGGAGATTTTTGAATTTGAAATGGAGTCTATGTATGTTTAAGGGGAAAGCCAAATAATTTACATCAGAAAGAAAATTCCAAAGCATTTGAAAAGTTAATAAAATTGTATTCTCTCTTTCTCCACACTTGTAATAACAAGCCTGTAACTACTAAATTCATGATCTTTGCCCGCAATCATTGTGCATTTCAACAGTGCAAATAGATACCAAAAAGTTTTAAATGGGAATGCATACAATTGTACAGAAAAAGTTAAAAGATGTGCACAGAGTTTGAATGCAGAAATAGTATCTTAATACAGCTCACCTATCTTAATGCATAGAAAAAGCCCGATGAAACTATACTAAGATTTCATATCATTGGTTCTTCTAAAGCATATGTTACCTGCAAGAAATTGTTCATACTCAATAACCTGTATGTTGTTATTGAGGCTTGTCACATCAAAAAATTTGGACCAAGGAATTTGGACTTGATCAATTTTAGGAGTTTGCCAATGATAAAGACGTCCCCATGGAGGCAGAACCAACACCCATGCCTGAGTCTTCAATAAGGTCTTCAGAAGAGATGCAATTCGTATGTATACATCTCTACGTAGGTTGAAACCTTCAGGTGGATTAACATCATACAA
>JANHGC010004518.1:16747-28999 GCA_027560395.1 Boaedon fuliginosus | reverse complement strand
CGGTTTACTGCTTTCCTCCGCCACTCCCTGAGCACGGAAGGAGACTTGGATTGTACGTGGAAAATTTTTGTCCCAGGCTACGGCTCGTGGGTATGGCGTCGAAATCTTGATCACGGGGGACTTTGCTCCCTTTGGGGCTTCTCGACTGCCGAATGTAAGAGGCCAGCAGTGGGGTTTTGGGGTTTTTTTTACGTTTTAAGAAGGGTCGGTGACATGTCCCCGCCTTGTTCTACCGGGTTTTCTTTTTCCATTTCAGACCTTTTTCTTTTCTTCCTTTCTTATTTTTCATGTCTTATTTGCAAGCTTCATGTCTGGTTGGATTTGGTTAATAAGATTGCGTTCTAAATGTTGTCTGGAGTGTAGAATTTATATAAGAACTAAAGAGAAAGAGAATTTGACAGTTTTGGTAAAAGCTGGATAATTTCATCATAGAACCAAGTTAACCCAGGACTGTTGAAGTAGTGTGCAAAGAAGTGAAAAAGCTGTTGGGTTTCAGTTGATTTTCTGCCTTGGGTAGACTACAGAGGCTGTTCTGATTTTTCGGAGTTTCTCTTGAGGTTTCAGTCCATCAGGCCAATCGATATTTGGCGACTTGTTCTCTAAATATGGGGAAATAAAGGGTTTCGTTATTTGTGTAAAGAAATGGAACTGGTTGGAAGAAATAACAAGACTTCTTCGTTTTAGTTTTTCTTAAGTTTAAATGTTCCCTCTTGCTGGTGTCAGAGCAAGGATTACAGATTGGATGCTCACAGAAGAAGCTAGAAAATGTCAGTGATCACTAGATGGTGTTTTATTTGCTGTCATCTTGTGGTCATCTGGATGTTTGCAGCCCAAATAATTCTGTTCCCAAGCACACAATTGTCCTTTAAAATAATTACCTTGTCTTTCTGTCTCTCCTTGGATTTAGCTAATTAATTTCAGAATGTTTTGTAGTTCTGAGGACCAATGAATCTTGATATTAGATATTATTTAGTTTTAGTCTGATATTTTCACAAAATGATGTTTTAGCTATAATGAGTACACACAAGACCATGTCAGTTCTGTAAAAATTCACATAATGTTCTCCTTCAAGGATAACTTCGCACATAATAAAAATTACACACAGGTAATTATATTTAGTACACAACTCTCAAATCATTCTTACTCCAAGTAGTAAAACCTATTTAACATTCTATTTGACTGGCCTCCATATAATCATTAGACTACATAACTACAGATTATTAACTCAAGGATTCAGCCGTGTAAAACAGAATCCATTCTGCAAGAATACATTGTCTAGGACAATTTACCAGATAAGAAAATCCCTTTGACAAAGATTGCAAAAAAACAAAAATGTGCTGAAGTAATCATGATGATGCGTTTTTACGTTTCTCTGAATCCCTCGTCCAAAAGGCTTCCAAAGTAGCTAACACAGAACAAGCATGATCCAAGGAAAAGAAGTAGAACATAGAAGAGAGGGAACTTGTTAGCTTTGGTTTTGGTTAAAAATTCCTATCATTAAGTAGAATGAAAGCTATGTGGGGTGCCTTGATGGGACATTAATCATAACTTGGAGAGGCAGACTCTAAACTGAAATTTGTATGTTGATAAAATGATGCTAGCTTTGGGAATATTTTCCATATGTAGGAAATCATGGCATTACCTGAGCATAAAGGTTTTTTGCCTGTAAATAACCTTTTGCACTCAATATGTAGATTGTTTTACAATAGTTGAAGGGTGGAAAAGTGACAGAGTGCAAGTAGGTGTTTTATAAAAACTTGTTTAGTATGACAATAAACCAAGAAATAATAGGCTCTTATCTTAAAGAACTTTCTATCACATGCTGGAAAAATGGTCATGTAATCACATCAGATTTCATAATGCATGCAAGAAGAAATCAATTGGTTATTTATTTATTTATTTATTCATTACACTTCTATGCCGCCCAATTCCCGAAGGACTCTGGGTGGCTTACAACAGCGATAGCAATAGCACTCAGATCTTATATACTGCTTATCAGAGCTTTACAATACTCCACAAGCAGTTACAGAGTCAGCATATTGCCCCCAAACAATGTTGGGTCCTCATTTCACTGACCTTTAGAAAGATGGAAGGCTGAGTCCACCTTGAGCCTGGTGACATTCGATCTGATAACCTGCTGAACAAGTCAGCAGAGATAGGCTGCGGTGCTGCATTTAACCACTGTGCTACCAAGACTCTTTTTGATCTGGGGGAGCATTATGATCTGGGGGAGCAAGGAAAAAGTGAAAACTGAAATAGATACTGATATCAAAGGGATAGCAGGCTAGACTTGATACAAACTAGTGAGGTTTAGAATACAGATACTGTTTTCCATGATAAATTTAACCTTGATAACTGTAAAATACTAAAAAAAGGGGACGGTACAGTAAAATGAGTGAATGGTAGATACTGCAGTGTTCCAAATAATCTGAATGATAGTCAAAATGTATACAAAGGTAGCTTGAAATATGTGCATATTTGAATGCAGAAAAGAGGCGTTAAGACTTTTTGTACACAATGGGAGTTGAAAGGTAGATTATCATTCTTGAAATGTTTAGGAAGTTTTCATTTTTTTAAAAAACAAATCCTGACAAAATTGGTACATGTCGGATCCAATATAACAGTTGAAGTCATATATTTTTAACAGCATGGACTAAAAATGAAACTAAAATTAGATGCGTCTGACTACGGTATATTTAACATAATAAACTTAACATTGATTCCACTCCACTTTTTAAAGCTGTTTCTGAGGGTGGGGAAAGTATTTACATTTATTTTTTGTTTGTTTAATCAGGATTCTAAATATTTTAAGCATTCATTGTGAATGCATTAGTTAAACTCAAAACCATAAGGAATACACTGTAATTAAATGTGAGAATCTAACTTAATATATATTTCTTCCACAGTTGGGGGTTGTTCAGGTCCCCCTGGTCAACACGGGATGGCCTGAGAATGAAAACATACAGACTGGAATACATATAGAATTTAGCAGGCAGATCAGCACACGCGGCTCTGTCGCTAGATGTTTTGAATACTCAGGTGTGCTATCAAATGCATAAATAGGGCCATTGGGACATGGCTTTCAATACGATGGGGATGGAAGGATGAGCTTGATTTATGTATTCAGTTTCAATGGTGCCCACTCACATGAGATCCTCAGCAGCTAAAAACCAGTTAGAAAGAATTTAGTAACAACGCATCGTGCTTGGAGTGATTCATAAACTGCACAATCTCATTCTTTGTGGGATAGCCGGAATAATTGGAGACAATGGGTCCTGCAGATAAGCCAGCCCGTCCTGTATCATGGAGGGCTTCATAGATGAAAATCCGTAACTTGCAACTAGAAGCCCAAGTAGAAACGTGACATGGGTGCACCTGTAAGTACCATATTGTTCCGTGTATAAGACATTATTTTTCTTAAAAATATTTATCTGAAAATGGAGGGGCGTCATATACACGGGGAGAGGAGAACCACGGTTCGCCCACGGTCAGGTTGCCCATCGTAAGAAGCGTGGCCCATCCCTATCTTCCAGCTCCACATGCAGATGCAGGACGAGCCTCCTATGATGGGCAAACCGGGTGTTAAATTACCCCCCACACCCACGTGCACATACACACACACTTATCAAAGTGGATCCTGGGCACTGTGATGCAATGGAGAAATGGGAAATGGAGCAGCCGGCACAAGGGGAGGAGGAGGAGCAGGGAGTAGAAAGAGGGAAAGCGGCCCCCTCCTTCCCTTGCACCGGCTGCTCCGTGTCCCATTTCTCTTTGCATTTGCTGCACTGCGGAGCTTTCCCCACCCACCACTGCCCAGGTGCCCTCGCTTCCCCCAAGTATTTCTTTGCTTGATTTCCATTTCTGTCACGTTTCTTGCCATCGTGTGCAGGGAAACAAGTTCGTTGGACTAAAAAACAAAAAATTCAATCAATTAATCCCAAAGAAATGCTTAGAGGAAGCGAGGGCATCTGGGTGCCAGGCGCTGAAACAGGCCCATTTCTCTCCAGCAGTTGTCTAGGCCCACCAGAGGGAAGGCTGGCATCTGCCAGCACTTAAACACGGCAGCATTCCAGCTCTGGCCGGGAAGGGGCAGCCGACATGGGTGTTGCAGGCAGGACGCCCACTCGCTTCAACACCCTTCCCGACCCTCTGGCATTCCACTGGCGCTTTGGCCCTGGGCTAACGCCTTACGCACAGGCCCCGTCCCCGCTTCCTGAGACAGTTTTCGCCTGATTTCTGAATTTTGGGTAAGAAAGGGGTGTTTTATACATGGGGCATCTTATAGATGGGAAAAATACGGTACGTACATTGTTGCATTCTGGACCAGCCATAGCTTCAGAGCACATTGCAATGATTTAGACAGAAGGTGACCAAATCTGATAAAATCATAGAGAAGGTAATTAAGACAATTAAGATGGAAAGGGCTATTAGAGATTACAGGTGGCCTCACTTAATGACCATCCATTCAACAATTGTTCGGACTTATGACAATACTAAACCACTGGTACTTGCGACCGGTACTCGTTCTACCTATCACAGTATCCTACAGTCACATGGTTGTCGTTTGTGACTCTCATTGCTGGCTTTTGACAGCAAAGTCAATAGGGAAGCTGGCATGAGATCACAAATGGCAACCACATGAAGTCAGGCTTAATGACGTGATATGCTGAATGGCAACTAGAACTGCTGGAAAGGCTCTTTATCACTACGTTGTTTAACAGCAGAAATTTTAGAGTCAGTTGCTGTTATTAACCAAGGACTATCTATACATTATTGAATCCAAGGAGGGATGGGACAAATATGAGAAAGATTTGGAGTAAAACTATTTTAATTATGCTAGGTATAAGTTGTGTGGGCAAATTACCTCAGTAAGTTTTCAAGATAATTGTCAAATCCTAGAAACAAGATTCATTTAGATTTCTGGAAAGAACCAAGCAGGGACACGGATGTCATGCACAATTGGCCACATTTGCCATTCTGGTGATTCTTACTCAGGAGAATACTGATCTCACTGCAGTTGGGACCAGCAACTCCATCAGTAAGTAATGTCATAAATTGAAAAATCACATGACCATGCCCAATTTACGATGGCAATCCCAGCTGCAGTCATTAAATGAATCACCATGGATCAATAAGCACAATATCACATTGCCATTTGTGACTTCCTGCCAGCTTCCCCATTGGCTGTGCTTGTTGGAAGCCAGTTGTTAATATTGCAAATGGCGATCATGTGACTGCAGGATGCTGCAACCATCATACGTGTACATCATTTGCCAAGTGCCCAAAACATATGACCATAGGGATGCTGCAACAAGTGCAACTTTAAGAACCAGTCATTTCATTGTTCAGCACTACTGTAACTTCTGGTTGTTGGATGAGTGATCAGCTTCAAGAAGGACATTTTACAACCTGTAGAGCACTTCTAGCATAAAATACGTGTCTCCCCCGCATCACAGTCACATGACCATATTTCAGCAACTTGGTAACAGGCTCCCATTTACATATAGTTGTAACGTTCTGCAGTCACTTGACTATGATTTGTGACATTTTTTTACTGGTTTGTGGCAAAAAATGCCCATTCTAGAGAATGGATTCAGACTGATGACTGTTGTAAAAACAGTCATAAAATTGGATCTGATCACATGGGTGGCTTGATTTACAACCACCAAGGAATTTCAGCTGAAGAAGAGCCTTTTCTGCCACAGCTCCAGCAGCCCTTTGGGACGTCTTGTTACAGGAGGTGAGATTCATCCCCTCTCATCCCCTTGCTGTGCTTGCAGTCCTGAAGGAGAAGCTCAGTTGGCTACAGGTGGTTGGTGCAGTAATAAAAGATTGTCTCTCCGCTCCAAACTTAGTTTTTAATTTGTTTGATTTTTTAAAAATTGTAACCTTTTTATGTTTCTAATCCTTATATTTGCATATTTTATCATTTTGTAAGCTGCTCAGAGTCTCCTCAAACCACTAGGTAGTTTAATAATGAATACAAAAAAAATCACAATTTACACAAAAATTCCAATCCCAATTGTGGCTGTAAATTGGAATCCACCTGTAGTTCAAAACATTTGAATTTGTAGCCTGTATTCTTTGGGAGGACAGAAAGCCAAACATAATTTCTTTCGCTGCCTGGTTTTCTTATTATGTAAGCAAAGGCACTAATGCAAAACCACATAAGCAATTTCTGAAGAAAAATCTTACAGTTATTATGGAAATTTAGGAACAATGTCAATCCAATGTGTATACCACTTGCTCTAAAAATAAAAAGGCAAAAGCCATGCTTACTATAATTAGGGAGTTAAAAATAGAACTGTTGATAAAATAATGCTGTTACACAAACAAGTTAAATGTCTTACATACAATTCTCATAACTACTTTAAATAAGCATTATAAGTAGAAAATAATTGAAAAGGTTGATTAGAAAGATTAGGAGGCCCAAGTAACGCTACTATCAAGAAGCACTACAGCAATGGTGGCTAACCTTTTTGGCACCAAGTGCCGAATGGGGTGTGTGTACTGGTGCACCGGAAACTGGAAGAGCAGCTCCCCAACGCGCGCACACAGGAGCACATGCGCCAGCCACTGTTTCTAACACATGTGCGCACAATGACCAGCTGGCTGGTGTGTGTATGCGCTCCATGGAGCTGCTCTTCTGGTTTCCAGCACTCCCGCGCACGCGAAGACCAGCTGGCCAGCATACATGTGCGCACCAGGACCTGCAAGAGCAATGGGTGATGACTGGAATGCCTGGAGAGATAGCTCTGCATGCCACTTCTGGCATGCGTGGCATAGGTTCGCCATCACTGCACTACAGCAGTTGGGCCTCTTCAACAAAGGAAGACAAGGAAATACATATGTTAGAAGGGGTCACGAGACTGATTACATTTTTCCCTCTGTCACTATTTTAAAATCCAGTTTATTCCACGGAAGCTGGATAAAAGAAGATTCTAGATCAATGGAAGAAAATGCATTTTGACACAATGCCTAGTTAGAATTTGTAGTTAGCAAGCTAACTATTTGGACTGGTTTAAGGAGGGATTGGACAGGTTCATGGAAGATCAGGCCGAGTGACTACTGTTCATTGCCTTCTGAATCATAAACACAATTCTTCAGTATTGTTCGTTGGGAAGCAATTACGGAAGGGGTGATGTTAGTAATATTAGATTAGATCTGTCTCCAGACCAAGTTTGTTCACTTCTCATATGTTTTCAGATGCCACTGTGGTATAGAACAGCGGATTAAATGGACCTGTGATCCAATCTAAGCATATTAAACTTCTTAAATTGAATCAGCTGTAGGATATTACAGCTAGATTTTCTTGACCACAGTTTCTGGCCACATTATATATGTTGAAATGAATCTGTAGTTCTGTTTTCATAACCCTGCAGCCGAGAGAGCATTCCCATATGTACAAGATGATTTTTCATGGGCCATATGATCCTTATTTTTGTAAAAATGAACTTTAATTTTAGTGCTTTAATGGTACCCTTTTGCATTTTTGAATTGGAGACAAAACACTACCCAACATCAGAAAAACGTAATCATTTGTTGAACTGGTCACAGGTATATATTGCATGTAGATCTACTCATACCTCTGAAATAACAAGACGAGAAAAAAAGATGTTTTTCCTCTGAAATGATTGTCAGTGTTGAAAAGGATGTTAAATTAAATTAGCTGAAAATATATATTTGCAGGTACACTTTCTGTCCAATATTTTCAGGAAATCCATAATTAAATGGTAGCTTCATTTATTGATTTGCCATAATGACAGAATTGCACAGCTTGTGTTTAATGTTTCCATTTGTTGGGGGGAGCTAATCAGTTCGTTTTGAGAGCAAGTGAGGGATGCTCCAACTGTCTTGAAGAGAAGGGTTATTGTTCCCTGTAATCCTTTCCTGCACCCCAGGTCATCACTGTCCTGCACCCCAGGTCATCACTGTCCTGATTTGGGATTAGGGATTCGTGGCCAAAGCTCAGTGGTTCAGTGTCACATCCCCCCCCCATCAGAACACCTATTTGGAGTCCAGAACGTTCTTGGAAACGAAGATGACTGAGGAGATTGCTAGCTTCCTTTTTTGTAGGCTTAATTTGTTCTTTTAATATAAAAAAATAGATGCCTTCAAGCATCCTTCCGCCTCCCTGAGCAGCTTCGCCACCTACAGGCTCTGTGGAGAGCTGGGGGTGGGAGGCTTTATGGCCCTTGGGACCTGCCGTAGGGAAAGGCCAGCTTCTGGCCTGAGGAGAGTTTTGTGGGGACTCTTGATGACAGGAGGGGGGGAAAAAGGCGGCTGAAGCGACTGGAAAAAGGGGAGAAATAGAGGAATTCCTGGCTGCTGCCTTCACGCCGCAGGGCTTTTTTCCAAGGCTGCCAGAGGCTGAGGCCTATCCAAGCATCTCAGGATTGGGAAATCACAAACAGGTCTGAGAGGCATTTTGTACATTTAAACAACCCCCCAACCCCCCAAAGAATGCTGCCTGAGAGCAACATGGAGGTGTAAATGCTGAAGCTGTTTTAAAAGTTGCCCGGAATCATGCAGAGGTTGTTGGGCTGGAAGCCGAGAGACCCGGGGTTTGGCTTCCCTCGTTTCAGTATCCGATGCTCCCTGGGTGTTGTTTGGCCAGTCGTACTCTCTCAGCCCTCTTACCTTGCAGGTTGTTGTTGGGTGTGGTAAAAAATAAAAAATAAACAGAGGAAGGAACACTGTGTACACAGCCTCAAAGTCTGAAAGGAGCTGGATGCGAATCAAATAATTGAAGGGCCTATTTATGTCTTTTTGCTAGATCCTCACTTCTCCTGGGGCACAGCTTAGAGTTGGACCCTAATTCTTCCCCAGAGATTTTCTGATCAACTCTTGATTGCTTATAATCCCAAGCAAGAATGTCCAAAGCGTGGAGGTCATAAGGCCTTCTCCATGCTTTAAGGTTGCATCAGATCGTCCTGGGTAACTATAGAGTGGAGTCAACCCAGCTAGTGAATACTTGCTTGGCTCTGAGTTGGATCAAGTATTCCATCTAGTCATATTTCTG
This sequence comes from Boaedon fuliginosus, assembly GCA_027560395.1. Classification (NCBI taxonomy): domain Eukaryota; kingdom Metazoa; phylum Chordata; class Lepidosauria; order Squamata; family Lamprophiidae; genus Boaedon; species Boaedon fuliginosus. The sequence continues at coordinate 19,977 of JANHGC010004518.1, read as the reverse complement.
GCGTGTATTTTTTTAATGAAAAAAAAAGGCTTATTTATGTATTTATTATTTACATAAATATTTATTTATGTATTTATTTTTTATTTTATTAGATTTCGACCCCGCCTCACTTCCCCGGTTAAGGGGAACTTGAAATCACCAGTTTTAAATACAGACACCACTGGGTTAAGGGAAAAAAAATCTCAATCCTACAGTCCAAACTGGCTTTACGTTCTTGAAGTAGCAGAATAATAAGAGTTGGAAGGGACCTTAGAGGTCTTCTAGCCCAACCCCCTGCTCAAGCAGGAGACCTTGTCCCATTTCTGAGAAATGGTTGTGCAGTCATTTCTTAAAAACCTCCAGTGTTGGGAGCACCCACAACTTCTGAAGGCAAGCCATTCCACTGATTGATTGTCCTGTCAGGAAATTTCTGCTTAGTTCTAGGTTGCTTCTCTCCTTGATTAGTTTCCATCCATTGCTTCTTTTTCTGGCTTCAGCTATTTCGGAGAAAAGGTTGACCTTCTCTTCTTTATGGCAACCCCTTAGATATTAGAGCACTGCTATCGTGTCCCTAGTTCTTCTTTTCATTAAACCTGACATACCCAATTCCTGCAACCGTTAATTATATTTTTGCCTCCACTCCCCTAATCATTGTTGTTGCTCTTCTCTGCACACTTTTTAGAGTCACATTTTTTTTTTATATTGTGGCAACCAAAACTGGATGCAATATTTCAAGTGATCTTACCAAGGCATTATAAAGGGGTGCTAACTAACATTTCACGTGTCTTGATTCAATGCCTCTGTTGTTGAAAAGCTATTGTTGACATTTAATGTATATTCTCTTAAATTTAAGGCAGAATCTGGATTTTCTTTGAAACCAAAACAGCAGCTAAGGAACAATTTTCAGTCTCAGGAATGATTCCTCAAGGAAACATCTACAGAAGTTCATTTTCCCTCCATTTTCTCTCTTATCTCCGTGCTGGGGTTGAAAAGAGGTGGAGCTTAGCTTCATACACTGAACAATTGGCTAGTATATTTCTCTCCTACTTAGAAACCATTTAATAGTTACAGAATATGAAGAATCCATATAAATAGAATTTACTGAGGCTAATTTTATGAGTAATAAGCAAGTAATTAGTGAGTCTAGATACAGTATGCAACCTTTGAAATCAGAAATTACATCACTGAAGTTCAGCATCATGTTACGAATAAATGAAGATGGCTTTTCATGCCAATTGTCAGAGGTGAAAAAAATGGTGTAAAGTGAAATATAAACTTGACAAATGAAAAAAGGAAGTTAAATAAAAATGCAAGCTTCCTTTTGTATGCCACTGCCCTGAAAGTAGTTCTGGGCCTTATTTTGTCAAAGTAATTGTTCTTCAAGGATATTAACCATAGCTTACTGAATAAATCATTTAGCAAGATTTCAAAGAGCTCAGGACCACACCCAAAATTTTTGAGAACTCAAAACCTCAAAAACCACAGCCCCAAACCATTATTTATGAAGTACAATGACTGGATTAGCACAAAGCCAAACTTAACCATTCTTAGTAAACATTGAACAAGCTATTTATCCATTTACTATAATGTTAAAGTGAAACACTGTTGTTACTTATGAATTGCATATTGTAGAATGCACACTGCTGCTAAACCTACCACTGCTGCTAAACAGTACTACTGTTGTTAATAATAGATTATGAATTGTTGAAGTGTTTGAATGCGGTAAGATGTTTGAATAATGAAACATTGCTTTATAGTATATTCAGGTATGGAAAAAGTAGAATGGAAACCTCTTGAGAAGCAATTAGTTCTTAACTGAGCATCCCAATATAATTGGGCTGGTTGGATTTATTTATTTCAAAGAGGGATGAAATTTGATGAAATGATTTCATCATCAATCAGTTATAATGTAAATTTTAGGCAGAAATGTTAGTTAGTGTTAGTGCATGCAATGAATGGTTCTACAGTCAATAATTTATTTATGAAAACATACTAACCTAGGCTTTATTCCAGGCTAGACAGCATATGAGAATGAAGTTTATCTTAAACAATTTATGGCTCCTCCTATCATAGAAAAAAGCTAAACAAAAGGCAAAAGCAAACCACAACATATTAGAAGGGAGAAAATCAAAATCCCAATTCACAGGTCTGTTAGACAAATGCCAGATGGAGCTTCTGAATCTCTTCAACTGTTTCTGCAAATCAGCCAGAGCCAAGTCAGATAACTAAGCAATGTATACAGTATCAAAGAATATTTGAATTACCATGCTGTTTTTAAATTGAGAAAATTAAAACGAAAAGAGAGCCAAACAACTAGTTATCCGTTTGAAATCAGGGCCCCCATATCACTTGAAAACTTTTAATAACTAATATAATATTTAGAAAGAAAAATAAAAGTCACTGTACTGTTTTTATGTGGACATAGAATCAGAACTAGTTTGCTTGGTACCTTCAACCTGGAAATTCCTAATTTTAAGAAAACGTTTTCAATTCAGATTCAAATATTGATTTTTTTTATTCCCTATTACAGAGACATTTTATAAATATTTAACGTGTTTATAATCCAGAATATCCAGAAGCTTTTAAAATCAGCACTACGATGCAGAAATTTCATACTTTTCTTCAGTTCCTCAGTTTCCTCCTATAGTGAGAGTGGAAAAGAAGTTATATCCAGGAGGACAGAATTTTATTGTTAACCTGACATTTAAGATGCGAATGGACCAAGGCAGTGAAGCTTCTTTTTTCTGACTTCTGGAAATCTTATTGAGCATCTCAAATTCTGAAGTTTATGGGTACTGGGTTTACTTTCAAATGAAGTTTCCCAACCATTGAATTTGCCTGTTTAATATATTTCTGCATTATGGAATTTTAAGATGCATAATCAACAATAAATGGATAGCTTATGCTTCTTGTGATGAGCCAGTGGCTTTTAAAAATCGAATCATAGAATCACAGGGGTGGAAGGGACTTTGGAATCTTCTAATCCAACCCCCTGCTCAAGGCAGTAGCCCTTACACTATCTTGGAGAAATTGTTCTCCAATATTTTCTTGAAAATCTCCAGCGATGGAGCACCCACAAATCTAGGAGGCAAACTGTTCCATAGTGTTGTGTATTGAGAGAATGGCTGAGCTTCAGGCTCCCAGACATTAGCCGGTGGTTTCCAGATTCCTCCAATAGAGAGCTAGAGCTTAGGACCAATAGCAGAACAGCGTTTAGGTCCAATCCGCTTTCAGCTCAGCTACTTCAACCA
>JANHGC010004516.1:0-24705 GCA_027560395.1 Boaedon fuliginosus | reverse complement strand
AAGTTGTTTTTGTTTTATTATGAAGTTTATTTGCCGTCCAATGACTCCGGCAGCTACGATATATTCCGGGCCAGAGGAAAGACTTCAGTAACAGCAACATAAATATAGTATTGCCTTTTTTTGTGTACTGTGAGGGAGAAAAGGCTTGAAAAGTGAAATTTGAGATCAGTCCTGGTGGAGTCAAGGTCTGCAAACATTTCAAGGGTAGGATAAACCATTTGGATCATCTTAGCAAACTTACTTGCCGTGTCCCTGTTCCAAATCACGTCATTTTCTCGAGGCTGCTAATTAAGCAGCTCTCCTGCCAATAGCAATGATGCCGTGGGATTTTTCGCGATATCCTCGCAGGCATTCGTGGTCCCATCCCTCAGAATTAAGTCTTCTTCCAGGCAAGATCACTTGTTGCCTCCGTGAACGCCTTCAGGGTGTTCAGATACGATGAGCTATTATTGCAAAATAATCATTTCACAGGAAAAAAACTTACTTAAAAAAGAAACTTCATCTCCCTTTTTAAATGAGGTTAAGTCGATGTGATGATTCTTGTTTTAAGCCTCCTTCCTATATCATGTTTTGGCTGCCACAGGCATCAATTATAACTACATCACGTTGAAAAGAATAAGGGATCGCCAATCAACCGCCAAGTAATCTGGAATGATTGAGCATGTACCAATTTGTTGCATATTTGTAGTATCAGATTTAATACCAAAAAGAGCTATTAGCTCAGCAGATGTTCTTCTATTTTAGGTACTTCATTTCTTTTTCTTTTTTTCTTACAGAAAGAAATAGAAGGGAAAAATCACTGTAGGTTCTGTGTATTTTTATTAAACCGTCTGAGGGTTACTTAATTTGATGTAGGTATTTCCAAGAACACATGATTGACAACGGAGAGGAATTTCCTCACTCAAGGAATATTGTAGCCCACATTGCTTCCTTCAAGAAAAGATTTATTTGACCACCCAAAGGTTGTTCAATTCGAATGGAAGCAATTAATATGTTCTTCCCGAAATCTCTGAGGAAGAATTCTCGGTTAAATCCAGGAAGCAACTTCAAAAACTCAAGACTGCCCTGGGGTGTTTCCCCGATCAAATCACCTTTGTTTACAGGATGACCTAAGCCTGGAATTCCATCCTGATATTCCAAGGTAGACCTGAAGATAATTGATCTCTCAAAAAGGCTTAGATACAACTTGGTGTCCTTGGGTGACATGAGAAATATATCACTCTCTAATAACATCATTTCCCCCAGATAAATGCAAGCGATGTTGACCCTGCCTTTACTCTCATTTGTTCATTTGCTTTGCAGCATCCATCGCCTATCTTGACCATGGAAATGTCTCCGAAGCAGGTAATTTGCAAGGAATGAGCCCTTGATAAGTGGCTTTTTGAAAGCCCGTGTCTTAATCTTTTATGATTTATCCTTTCTGGTCCTTCCTGTCAAAATTACTCCTTTTTGATTTGAAATCCATTTCCACATTCCACACGAATACTTTATATTCATTGCACATTAACAGAAAAACAGTAAACGAGGGAAGCAGTAAAGAAGATGTCGCATATATGTTAGCTTGATTCTTCCTTGATGGTACCTTTTATGCAGAACCTATTTGTCACACTGATACATCATTATCAGTAACTGTGTTATGCAAATCCAACCATGTGTGTTCAGAGGTTAATCTGAGTGGGTTCAGCAGGATTTATGCTCCATAAGCAAATTTAGGGTTCCATCTTCAGTTGGATTAACTGTTTTTATCTCTCTAGACTTGGCCACTTGTCAAGGTTACAGAGAACGACTTCTGTCAATATTTAAAGCAGGGTTTGTCAATTTTAGCCACTTTAAGATGTATGGACTTCAACTCCCAGAATTCCCCAGCCAGCATGCTGGGAGATGAAGTCCATACACCTTCAGCGTAAAGAGCCATGAAAAGCTTGGATAATCTAAACCAGGGGTGTCAAACTCGTGGCCCACGGGCCGGATGTGTCACAGGCCGGCCACGCCCACCCTGGTTTAGCGAAGGGGAAAGTCATGATACGTCACGTGACAACAACGTGACACCGCGCACGTTTGACACCCCTGGTTTAAACTCCTTTGGAAACTCTTGTTCATTAATTAGAATATAAAATGGCCTGGAGTTTGCTACTTAATCAGTTTGCGTCTCTGTGTAGAGCTCCCTTAGATTTCTGTCAGGGCTGTATATGTCTCACTAGGATATTGCCCCTGGATTTTAAAAGCAGACTTGAGGCCAAATCTAAATAATTGGAAATGATGCCGTGATGTTAAACAGGTGAACTGCAGCCAAAGAACGATTTGAAAAGGGGTTTTCTGCTTATCTTTATAACAAAATGGTTGCAGAAAATACTGTGCATTGTGAGCCAATGAACCCAGTTAAAGCAAATTGATTTAGCTATGTGGAAAGAGACCGTTTCAGGGATTCTGTTCCCTGCTCTACAAACCGTAATATTGGTGGACGTATTTCTGCAATAGCAGATTTTTTAAAAAAGTACTTTAATGCTATAAATCAATGTTAATTTTTTTCCTCATTTGTTTGCCTTGTCTGATTTGTAGCAACAGTTGTACATTGGTTCCAGAGATGGGCTGGCTCAGCTTTCCTTGCACAGATGTCACACATACGGGAAGGCGTGTGCTGATTGCTGCCTTGCCAGAGACCCCTACTGTGCTTGGGATGGAAATTCCTGCTCCAGATACACCCCGACTTCCAAAAGGTGAGGCACCTGCCCGTCTGAGCTGCCGAAGGTAGCGTGTTCCTTGAGCCAGGGCCATGACGAGGCCCATTTCCTGAGGAGCATATTAGGATCCTGAGGGAAACTCCTTCCCTCTTTCTCCACTAATGTCTACCATCATTCCCTGCTCTCTACAGGGCCCATAGTTCCCTATTCACATTAGCCATTTGGGCAACGCTTCGTTCATCAGCAACTTGTGTGTTCATTTTCTAGGCGTGCAAGGAGGCAAGACGTGAAATACGGAGACCCGGTTACCCAGTGCTGGGATGTTGAAGACAGTAAGTATTGGGTTCTTCTCGTTTCAGTAAGAGAAGCCGGCGACCTTAATCCAGTCGAAAGTGATGGCTGGTTTTTGGGTTGTTTCGTTTTAAAAACTCATGGTGTTCCTTTCTATCTCAGAGGGATGCCTTGGTCTGTTCTAGGTGGTGAGAATTGTATTCTTTGCTCTTGTTATTCTCTGATGAGCTAATGAGTTGTCCATTCCATAGAATAGAGTAGAGTAAAGGAGAATATTGTAGGTCAGGGTAGGATAGGGTAGGGTAGGGTAGGGTAGAGTAAAGTAGAGTAGAACAGAAATTCTTTATTGGCCAAGTCTGATCGGACGCACAAGGAATTTGTCTCTGGTGCATAAGCTTAAATGTACAAATCGGTGCCAATATTCCACAACCAAAGGTAGCTAGTGTATCATTATTCTTTCTGAATATTGGGACTGACTCTTTAGCTATCAGCAACAGCCATCAAGAGATGAAAAAAAGTGCTTCTGGAAGCCAAATGGAAAAATATTGTGTCTACAAGAACGCGGGAAGACTTGCAGTGAGGGAGCCAAATGAGGAGTTTCCTGAAGCAAAATCATCAAATCCACTTACATTTTCTTACTATTTTTGCACAGCGATGCTTGGACCGAAATCTGAAATCTTAGTTCCAATTAGCAAGCAATCCAGGATTCCTTTTAATTCTTCCCTGCTAATTAAGCCATCTCCTTTTCAACAAGAGCTCACTGTCTCCCTCAAAGGGGGCTGTTGATGCCCCTGCCAGACTAACTGGCTCCCTGGCAACAGGTCTGGCAATAGGCATCATCAAGAGTCAGCCTTGTGGTTAGGCTGAGATTTCTGTAACAACACAACATAAAATGTAAAATGTTCAGTTCGGAATATTTATTTTCCTTTCTTAGAGGAGTAGGGGGATGAAACCACTGAAGCAAAACAGTATTTTTTCCCTTAAAAGAAATGAGTATCTAATTCAGGGTTTCAATTACCGCGCAGTTGTTTTCATATTAATCCTGTTGTGTATTTGAATCAAAAGCCATGTGCAGGACTTGAGTGCGGTCAGCGTTAATGAAAACGAGGGTTTCTCTGTTCTGTGGGGAGAAGAGCTGTCCCAGCGAAGACGTCAAAATAAAATTTCCGGAAGGAACAGATTTTATTTGTCTTGTAACGAGACAAGGATGGAGCTGATGGAGATGACACAAAATAAATCTTGGAAAGAATTGAATTTCCAGCATGTGAGCCTGTCTCTAGCAGCTAGGGAAAAATACAGGGCGATTATTTTTTTAAAAAAATTCCTGTTGCACCCAACTTCAGTTTATTTTCCCCCACCACAAAAGTGTCAGTTCATTGTATCCATTGCTTCCATCCTGTCCTTGAAAATATTCAGACTGAAGGTATTCAAATTGTTCCCAAAGTAATGTAGATATCTTCACGGCAGAATTATTCCAGTACTTTTGAGTGCTCTGAAGGTCCAAGCGATTAAAGGCTACTTTACTAACGATTAAATATTTATTAAGATTAAAGGTCTTTCCACAAATTTGCATTTCTCTCTCTCTCATGCATTCTTCTTTCCCAGAACATTTAATTTTCTCATCATTTTTGGTTAATGTATTCATTTTTCTATGGGAGTCATCATGGTCAATTGCATTCCATGAATTGGAAAATATAATAATGAAATAATAATTGGGTTCCAGTTCATAGGTTACTCCAGGAAGAATGAATTAAAGACTTTGAGGGGGTGACTTTGACGTCCTTGTCTTAAGCCTCATTGAAAGCAATTTCCGAACAAAAGAATATCCATTGAATTCTTCTTTCCCAACAAGGGAGACGACAGGAAGTGACCAAGTCAGAGATGAAGGGCATTGCTAGAAATGGCTTACTTTAATTTCAGCGTTGGCTGCCATTCCACACTGTTTCCTTTACTTAACAGCTTATCTGCTGTTCTGCCGTCTGCTCCACATCCATCGTGTTTCCCCGATCTTAAAGAAACCAGGGCAGGGTTAATCCCCTCTCCCGTGTTTGTTTTTCAGGCCTTAGTCTTGAAACTGGTGACGAAAAGGTGATTTTCGGCATTGAATTTAATTCAACGTTCCTGGAATGTGTCCCAAAATCACAGCAAGCCTCCATCAGGTGGTTTATCCAGCGTTCTGGAGAAGAGCACCGAGAAGAGGTGAGGCCGGCTTCCCCACAAGGGAAAACGATGCGTTGGTCAGAAAATTGGGGCTGATAGAATTTGTCAGGATTAGATTCAGCATAACTGGTTTAGCTCGTGAAATAGAGATGGATGGATGGGTGGATAGATAGATAGTTCTATGGATATATTATATTATAGAAATACTGTAGGTAGATATTGCTTTGGTAGGTTTGGTCAGAAATAAGTTGGCCACAGCCAAACACCTTCCGTTTTATTAAACTTTTCTCAGTCTTTTCCCTTTCCTCCAAAAGAGCAGGGTGTGTAGCTTTTCCGTTTCTGAGCCTCTTACTCCCAGCCCCGATCCCAGCACTTTGGGGTAACTCTGGGTGAATCCCATTTAGCCAGCAACATGCTGTTCCTGGAATTCCAGCGCGGAAACCTTTTCCCCGGCCTTCCGTGCCTCCCTCCAGACATAGAGGGCTCAGTGTGTCTCATCAGGGTGCAAAATCTGCTTTCCTAAGAGGAAGGAGAGGGCGGCTTCCAGATCGGCCCTTTGGCCTCGCGGGGTCTTTCCTCCGCTCCACCCGTAAGGTCAGGCTTTGGGGGTCCATTTCCAGGCAGAGCTGGGCGTGGGAGTAAACAGGATCTCCGGTGAGCTGGTCACTTCCACCATGTCATTCGGTCATCAGTGTGTGTGTCTGTGTCTCTGTGTGTATGTGTGTGTGTGTAGGATGTCTCCCTGCAGTGAGAATAATTCTCTTTTATTTCAGTGATGCTCAAGCCAAGGAGCAATTCTGTCTCTTGGTTTTGAGGATGTTCTTACGGAGGGGAGGAGGGAGAAAGGAATTCAGGGTATCATCCTTGTATCATTCGCTCATGAAGCTGGAATCAGTGGAGATTTCTGGGACCTTCATCCAATTATTTAGTCATCATAAAATTCCTTTCTGCAGTGACATACAAAGGCACGCAAGCGTGAGAACCGAGTTGGACACAGTTCTTGGAAAAGTCCATTTACCACTTTTAAAAAATATTAGATGCAGTTTAAGTTACATTAAGTTACTTAGTTTAACTTAATTACATTAAGCTACAGCCCCCAAGTCCAATTTGCCCCAAAATTCAGCTGTACCGAGCTGTCATGTGTGCCGTTAATATAAAACCATTGTTTTATATTTATTGTTTTATTGGATTGTTATATCCTGCCTAGAGCCACTTCCCATGAGATGGGCGGCCGTATAAATTTTATTAATAAAATAAAATATATACTTTCCTAGAAACCGAACAGGCCCCAGACCTAAAATGGCAAACTTGTTTTTCCTCTCTCTTCTCTGATGACTCCCCCACCCCCATCCCCGGGTGGTTTCCTCAGTGATCAGCTGAGTCTTCTTGCACCCCTCCGTCCGACCCATATCGCGTTTCCTGTGAGTCTGCTGTGCAATTTGAGATCTGTCAGCGGTTGTTCTGTTGGACTTCAAAGCTCCCTTTTGGAGGTGATGAAAAAAAAACTATGGAAACGGTTCAGAAATAGAAAAAAATTCAAGAAAAGGAACTCGCAAGAACAAGTAGGAGTGAAATGCCACAGAAAAATTGTACAAGTGATAAAACATCCTAGCCCAGAATTACAGGATTGGAGGGAGGTCAGGAAAAGGGTTTTTAGAGCTGATTTATTGATGGGATCCCATCACCAGAATGGAAGAGCCCAGACCATGGCTGACTTTTCCCCACTGGTTTCAGTGGGCGCAAGTTTTAGTTAGAAGTGGATTCAATCCTGTAGGTAAGAGTGTGTGAGAGAGATCTGCAGCTCGTTTCACGTACAGCTATAATTAAGTCTCACTGAAAAAGCACCGCATTTTTCAGTTTGAGTTCAGAGTCTATTTCAGCAGAAATGGTGGGAGTTACTTAACACATTATCTTGTCTCTGTGGAATATTCCCCGAGGATTCTACCATTTGTAGGAAGCTGATGCATCGCTGTTACAATTGACACTTCTCCATAGTGATTCTCCTGAAGGTGACCTCAGCCCAACATACTTGCATTCCCAGATCTTCCGTTTTGTAAAAGAGAATTTCTCTTCCAGCTACATGGGAAGGATTCTAATTTTAAACATGGGCATCCTCACCTCCGTAATAGATTATACAGACTTCAAAATAGTCCACAACTCTATGAAATATAGATTCTCTCAAGAGAACGTCCTCTTGCAGTGCTCTCCCTCCCTCCCTCCATTTTGGCCAGCACAAGGTGGTTTGGCTTTGTTTCGGAGAGGCGTTGTGTGCCACAGAGGTGATGCAATGCTCTCCTGAAGACGGAAGAAGCAGCACAGTTGGACTCAAGATTAGATTGCTCAAAGGCCTCCCCAGGAATGTCTGCCACTGAAAGAGGCTTTGAGCCTCTGCTTCTTTGGGCCAGACACAAGACTGGCAGAGATTTCCTGGCTTGGGCAGGACCTCTTGCCGCTGTTAGAATCGTGGGAGGTGTTAGCAATACCTCGGTTTTACTTCACTGATGGTGAAGGTTTTGGATGAAAGCAGAGGGTTTTGTTAAGGCTGCATCTCCTCAAAATTTTGCACAGCCCTAGTTATTCCTGAATCTGATCCATCAGCGCAATGTTTGTTTAATATACATCTTGGTAGAGTTTGTCTGTGTGTTTTTTTTCCCCCCGTTTGGAATTTAATCAAACTTAGTTCCACCAAACCTGTTACAAATTAAGCCTCTGAATGAAAGATCGAAGACCCGGTAGCAAGAGTGAGATGCCTGCTGTTTATGGAACTCTGGCGTCCTGAGGACAGGGGAGGAAGGCGGGAAGAACTCTAAACTTACGGGCAAACAAAGAAACCAAAGGAAATAAGGGAGGCAGGAATATTGAACTTCTGTGATAGGCGTAGAGGGGTTGTTTCCCCCCCCCCATTTTATTGAAAATGATAAATCTGGGCTCCCTTCTATTCCTGACATGTATGTTTGAAAACCTCAAATTTGAATACAACCGTTTCTTTATAAGGAACACGGATACAATAATCTGTATCAGTATGTTATTTGCTTTATCCATTACAAATATTTTTTATCATGATGATTTGGGGTAAATAAATTCTGGATTAGTTCAATGATAAACGGACCATCTTGGCATCTTATCTCAGAATGAATCTCAATTCTCACCGTTCTCAGCTAACGTTGCAAAAGAAAATTAATGATAAGAAGCTCAGTCCATCTGGGAAGTATTACTTTTAGGACGAGAGAGAGAGAATCAGAAGTCAGAGCTCGAGATAATCACGGTGAAAAGGCAGTTTTTACTCCCTTAATCTGGCCTGTTTTTCTTTCATGTAAAGTGTGCAAGGATTCAATTGGGAGATTCGGTTCCAAGATGATTCGATGAAAAGTCAAAATTAAACTTCTCAATTGGTGTGGTTATTTGCACAGAATCCCTGAAATGGATACTTGGAGATCTACCCTTAGATGGGAGGCTAAAAAGAGCTTTTTTATTGATTCGAGAAGGATCAGCTCTGAATGATGGCCAGTGGCAGAAGATCGACCATTGAAAGCACTGGCCAGTTAGAACGTGAGCCATTCAGGAGAACCTTTTGGTGGAGCAACTTGTAGGACCTGATGATGAAATGAACGTAATCGAGGCAGAGAAAAGGATGCAAGGTGCAATGGATGGCAGCCCAGGCTCTTGTGCCAGTTGCCTCTCACTTTCCATCCTACAGATCCTTGGCAAATTCCTGCCCACTCCAGATCCCTTATCCCCTCCAGATCCTTCTTTAAAACCTCCCCTTCCCCACCGTATCTCGGAATCTGTTTTTCTTAGCTAAGTACTTGCAAATATTGGCTGAGAGAACACTGTAGTTCTACTTAATCTTGACATTCATGGTTTTTTTTTTCTTTGCAGTTGTCAGTCAAATATGTTTTGGTCAAATAATTGTAGGACTGTTAATCCGTGAAAACACAGCATATTTTCTTTTGAATGGAATGATTGGGCTGAAAGGGGAGAATGGTCTCTAGAAGATAAGGCATGCCTGTGTCACATGAACCCTTTAGAAATAAAATCATCCTTACTGTGGGAGGAAAAAGATATAACTTCCCCAGCAAGAAATAGATGTAACTCCTTAATTTAAAACAAGTCACGGTTCTAAACAAGGCTGGTTATTTTAAAGTAGTTTATCTAATTGCTAATACAGAGGTTTATTCTAGAATAACTGTTCATTATGGCCCAAGGCCAGCTGTCAATCATTTTTTCCCAGAAGCAACACATGGATGTTGCAAATTTGCTAAACGACTGGATCATATTCATGGCCATTTGTTGGTAGTTTTATAGATCTGGACTTCATGGTACAAAAGCATATTACAAATGAGAAGTACGATAAATCTTAGCTCGGTATTCAGTTATAATCTCCCTTTCTTAAAACATCTGTATTAAACTCTATGGTGCAATCAGATGCAGGCATCTGCCTCGCTGTTCAGCTTCCAGGGAATGTGTGAGGGAGAAAGAATGAGCGATGAGGGAAAGAGGGAATTTTGCCCACATATTTTTCACGTAAAGGAACAGCCTACGACCTGCCCTCTGTGAGCACGTTCAGTTCAGCCATGCTCCTTGCTTGGTAACTCTATTCCTTCAGAGGTTGGCTAGGAAGGCACACAAATCGAGTGGGCACCGTTCCATTTTCACGTCTGCTTTGCTCATCTGACCCCTCTTCTTATCCTGCTGAAGGCATCACCAGAAATTTTTGAAAGCTAACATTTTAACCCGATAATTTATTTTGTATCATCAGCGTAATGCTCGGATTCCCCAGTATTCGTGCTTCATGCTGCTCGGTCAAGCTGCGTCTTCCACCGTTTCTGCTTTTCATTCTGTAGGCCTCAGTGTGGCAGTAGAAGAACACGATGTGACTCCGTCATGTCAGGGAACGCTTTCAGATCTATCCCCACTTCAGTGAAAACACGTTTTAGGAAGCCTGCCTGGGATATAATGGCTGAACGCATGAACAGCGAGCCAGGAAGTCCCAAGTACAGATCCCAAAGATCAGGAGGTCCCGTCCGACAGTCTCAGCTTTTCACCTGCAGTGACCAGTGGCCAGAATGACTTAAATGACTTACGCATTTAAGGAAGACACAAGCATGTCCCAAAGAGGAGATTATCAGATAAAGTAAAGTAATTAAAGTCATTTTCAGTGCACCGAAATAAATTTTCTGGGCAAAGAGAGAAACATTTTTGGGGGCAGATCATTTCATTCAATCCAGAATGAGCAAAGAGGAAAGGTATTTTTTTATGGGAGCTGCGCAAGGAATAAAACAGCATGAAGCCATAAGCATGCAAAAGTTGGAACAAAATGGGCATGGGGCAGAGAAATAAATAGGGAAACCATTCTCTTCCTCACTTATAAAACTGGAATCGGACTCACTCAGGGAAGCTGACAGATAAAGAGGTTCAGGATAAGCGAAAGTGCGAAAGTCAACTATGAAATCGATGCTGCACAATAAGGGATGAGCCAGAATGGAACGGCCTTCCCCTAAAAGGGAGTAGGCTTCTCGTGGGTTTGCATTTAGCCACCGTGGAATCAGTTGCGAGGGATGAGGGATGCCAGCCATTATGTTTCACTTGGGACAGAGCCACAGATTTGGTCATGCAAATGAACCAATCCGATAATATTAGGCCCAGGGCTCCATTGTTCCTTTCATCAGCAGCGAAGGACTTAAGAAGCTAATGCAAACAGTTGTTATTTGTAATAGATCCTATAATTATTAATTGCATGTAAAAATGCCTGAAAACCAATACTGGCTTCAACATCAGGAAATGTTTATTGTACTACATTGATTGCAAGATCTGTAAAAGATGGCTGCGGTTTACCGCTCGATGGCGTGCACACAAGCACATGCCCAGAGTAGCTCAGGAAACCCAGTTTGTTTTTCTTCAGGGGAAAAGAAAAAAGGGGAAAAAATGCATTTTGACCTGTGCATTATTTGAATATAAGTCCGGAGCATGCTTTTAAAATGTTGCGTTTAACAAAAGAACGGCCACAAAAACCCTGGAATGCCACTAGGGGAGTTGAAAGGGGCTGCCTCCCTTCGCAGCCTGTCCCTTCTCAGGATATTGGAAAGCATCTCTGCTCTCTCGGACAATTATGGGCTGAGTCTGGTAGAAAAGAGGTCTCGTGTTAGATTTTGCTGAAGAATCTCTTCCTTTTTCTGGGATCAGTTTTCATATAGCATATTCTTCTTTTCTATGCAATATAAAATAAACATGGTGTTTTTTTCCCCTCCTGCTCCACAGTTGAAACCAGACGAACGGGTCTTCAAGACAGAATACGGGCTGCTCATCCGCAGCCTTCAGAAGAAGGACACTGGGGCGTATTACTGCAAGGCCCAGGAACACACGTTCGTCCACACCATCGTGAAGCTGAACCTGAACGTCATCGAGAACGGGCAGATGGAGAGCAGCCACCGAGCAGACGAAGATCCCAGCCGGACGCGAGACCTCCAAGCCGAGTCCCGGCTGAGATACAAAGATTATCTCCAGTTGCTCAGCAGTCCCAGCTTCAGCCTGGACGAGTACTGTGAGCAGATGTGGCACCGGGAAAAGAAACGGCAGCGTAACAAAGGCGGCCCCAAATGGAAGCATGCGCAAGAGATCAAGAAGAAACGGAACCGGAGGCACCACCCGCCCTCGTCCTCGTAGCTCCTAGGTCTGAAGAGACGGTTGTGCCACGGAAAGTACTTTTGTTGCTCTTGTTGTCGTCGTGGGCCTCTTTCCAGCTTCTCAAAGAGACCTGGCGCCACATAATGACTAATGTATTTAAGATCTTTGGACAAATACTCCGTTAATGGAGGGAAGCCTTCGGGATTTGTATGTTCTTCAGTTCTGAACTGAGATGAAACAATGACCTGCAGAGTTCCTTGAAGAAGGAGATCCAGTGGCTTGCTTCCCCACGGCTGGACGAAAGCCCTGATGATGGAACTGTTAGGCTCAAGGAAACTACCAAATACATGAGGTTTCTTCTAGCCACCCATGGGTCCTTATCCAGACCACACTTTGGGTTCACTCAGCTGCACCTACAGATGTCCTGGCTGGAATGGACAGGCGAGAAATGCCTTGAGTTAGGGAAGAAGAGGGATGCTTCGTATATAAAGCCAGTGTAATCTTAGCTTCATAGAAAGAAAGTGGACACGGGTGGCAACCAGTTTGACAGCTGTCTGTTGAAAAGATACACTGACACAGATTGGAACTGCCAACAGAGAAGACAGTTGAGCAGAAGGTTGGACTAGGAGACCTCCAAGGTCCCTTCCCACCCTGTGATTCTGCTCTCATACCCAGCAGGCAAGGGGGTGGCCAGCGCAGGATTCCTTTTAGTAAGGGGCACAATTTCCCATTTTCTTTGGAAGAGATTTTTTTTGTCCCTCTTCTCCGCGTCTCCCTCACCCCGCCATGCGAACTCTTTGGCGGCTTCTCCGAGGTCTCTCTGCCGTGAAATCTACCCGATTAAACCTACCAGCAAAAGGAGGGAAGCAGCGTGGTTGAGAAGATGTGGGGAGCAGCCTTTCCCCCAGTAGGGTAGAAGCGGTAGCGCATTGGCCGAAATGGTGTGTTTTATATTTTTACTAAAATGAAATGAAAACAAAGTCCATGTGTAAGTAGTGCGCACAAAAGAGACGGGCAGCTTCAAAAATTTTGTAAAATATTCTCTTTTTCTAAAAAAAAAAACTTTTTAACTTTTCGCTGCTTAAATGATTGATACGTTTTTGCAAAAGGACGCCTTGTTTTCAGTGGGTCGTTACTCTCAAGCAAGCAAACGGGACAGGCCAGCCGGAGTTGCAGTCCTGGTTTCACGGAAACCGGTTTGTAGCACCAGAAGGGAGACCGAGCCGAGCCTGGTCTGCAGATTTTCCAGGCTCTTTTTGCACAAGCGTTGACTTCCGGAGGCCAGCTCTCCATCCGCTGCCTCACCAAACGCTGCACTGTTGGTGCCTTTTGTCAGTGTGAAATGACCAATTAGCCATTTTCCTTACACGGAGGAAGGTTTTGATTGATACCCAAAACAACAGGTTTTTCTTATTTCTCATGCCTTCTCTTTCATCTTGGGAGTAAAATTTGTGGGAAATCCATGTAATTGGCGTGGCACTCAATAAAACAGAGTGGTTTTGGCTCCCAGCTTTGGGGAGGGGAAATAGACGTTTCTTTATATATTTTCTGTATTTGTGTGTGTAAATCTGTTTGTTAATAATTGTGTGGCCCTATTCTGCCTTGGAAGTTGGGTAAAGGGCTGCACTTTGGAGGGGGGGAAATATATGAGCCATTTGGCCTTGCATTTATTCAAGTATCTAATATTTACCAAATCGACCAAAAAATGTTACTGAAATAAAATACTGCTAAACATTCCCATCAAGAAGGTCAACTGTCCAACCCAAAGCAATTTGGAACAGTAGGAATGTTTTCTTTTTTGGTAAACCAGGAGATTTTGTAAACAGAACAGAAAAAGCATTGAGGTCAGATGAGGATTTAATTAAATACGTTGGGGGTAGATTGGATGAAATCAGGGCATCCAAGCAGCTCAGTGGCTCCTGTGTAACACAGTGAAACTCTCGTGCAATTGCCATTTTACAAACGAAGGCTAACTATTTCAATGGTATTTGTATGTTGTGGTCCAGGTTACTGGGTAAGAAAACATCCATGAATAAAATAAAACTTCAAGTAACTCTGGGGGTCATTATGAGCTCCCTTCATTGCTTTAGCTTGGTTGTATAATTTTTTTTAAAAAAAGTGTAATTTTATCTTAGTGGGATGAAACTGATTTTAATAATATACACAGCATAGCTGGGATTTCTTTGACACAAATTGTATGTGTCATTTTACAAAGAATGGATTTTTAAAGACAATGAAAATGTGTGTGAAATAGATATATCAGAGAGATGACTTAATTTCTCTGTTTCTTAGACCAGACCCCTCTAGCCTTCCTCCTCTTGGACTGGCCTACAAATAAACCTTCCTGTTTTTCTGCACAGAAAATCCACTCGGCTGCGAATCCCACTTGTTCATGGACCCTCGCAATCCACAGGCCTCCATCCCCAAGCACAACACTACAAAGCCCGTTTATGACATCACAGCCCCTCCTGCCATGGCCCTTCCATGCTTCTGTGGCAAGGAGACCCCTGCTGAACCCCTTGGGGTGAGCCAAAGTGAGCCAGGGCCCCCCACAGCTAGACGGGCAGGAAAAGAAGTAAAAATACAACAAAGGACATTTTGTTGCCTGAAATGACGCAGGATTAAAAAAAACAACCTTTAAAGCAAGTTTAAGTTATAAAATAGTGGAAGTGTCGAGATGATGTGTTGTCAGATTGAACGCAGCCCAGGGTGGAAAATATTCCGCTAGGAGACAAGGGCTCAGAAGAAACGAGAGTACAAAAAGTCACGGGACCATTTGGAAACCCAAGGGTGAATTGATGGCTGGGGAGGCTCCGTTCACAAGTCATTCGTTCTGCTTCGGATACACGCTTTGAGCGTATTCATATGCACACAAGGGCAAGGAATGAATCTAGAAGCGGGTTTGATGTGACCATTTTTGACAAAGCCTGCGAGGATTTAGTGGAGGATGCTAGAGGCTCCGAATATGGGAAGAGTTTGCATCAAAAGTGAAGTTAGGAAAATGAATGGATGCAGAGGGAAAAAGAAAAGAAGGAAGGAAAGAAAATATGAGTCCTGTTTGTAAGTTAGTCCTTCAGTGGAATAACTGGAAATTGAACAAAAGCAGAAAGGGTTGTTTGAAACAAAGTGAAAAGAGCGTATCATTCTGGGGGAAATGAAAAGGGGTGATTTCTGAAATGAGAAAAAGCCTGCAGATAAAAGAAAAATGCAAGAATGATTGTTGCAAAAATGAATATGTAAAATAGCTGTCATTGAAAAGAGAGAGAGCAAGCAAAGCAGATTCTCCCACATTTAAAAACAGGTTAAAAGTGGGAGAAAAAATAATGCAGCGTTATTTATAAAAAAGTTCTCAAAAAGCCCCGTTAAACCTGGGCCAGATGTTCCTTGGAGATGAAGATTTAAGAAAAAGCTCACACACAGCCAACTGCTTCCGATCCTTTATAGGTGGACAAGAGAGAGTTGGCCCACGAATGCCAAAACGTGTCCTTCACCAAGTTGTAATTTTGGGAGTGGAGGTCAAGAAGCAACGGATGGAAACCCATCAAGGAGAGAAGCAACCTAGAACAAAGGAGAAATTTCCTAACAGTGAGGACAATTCACCAGCAGAGCAGCTCACCTTTAGAAGTGGTGGGGGTTCACAAGATGTTTGAGAAGAGGCTGGAGAAATGCTGGTCTGAAACGGTAGAGGGTCTCCCGTTTAAGCAGGGGGTTGCACTAGAAGCCTCCAATGTACCTTCCAACTCTGGTATTCTGTTAAGAAAAACAAAGAGTAATAAAAGTTTTATTGAGGAACTGAATAATGCAAGATTCAGTCTTGAAGCTGCAGGTGAATACTATGGCAGACACGCCAAAAACTGTTGAATTCAAACAAGAATAATTTTGGAATGAATCGAGGACTTCATGAACAAAAAGAAGCCACAAACCTGTCTTAAAAACAACTACCATAATTTTGCAAATAATCATCCAGAAAAACTTGCCTATTGCTTCATCAGCTTCCCTAAGTTTCACCAGCTGAATGTGGAAGGCATGAAGTTTGAAAAGGGAAAAGCTCTGAGAGAAAGTAAAGAAAAATATCTAAGAGAAATAAACAGAGAGATTTCGAATTGCTTTCTGGCACCAGTTTTGCAATATGTTTCACAAACAGACACTGTCGGGGAGCCAATTAAGCTGACATTTTTCATTCTCTCACGAAAGGTTTAAAGGGGTCAAACATTATAGACAATTAGTGAAATATCGGATGCTTTGGGTTGTTTCTAATTATCAACCTTTCTGCAGAACTAAATGAATTCTCCTGATTAAGAAAATCTGATAAAGTTGGTGTGGGTTTGGGAACACGAGAAACGGGAACGGCAGCACTGGGGGAAAAAAGGCGGGGGAACCAAGAGGAGAGAAAAAACGCAGGGCTAAAAAAAGCCCAGTTATTCCCAGAAAAAACCAAGATGAGAATTTCATCCCCTGGACTCACCACCATGTCCTTGGTCAGCCGGGGTTGAATTGGGCTCCAGATTTCATGAGGCTTCACAGCTGCTGTTAAGTAAAAAGATCTACCACATTCTAATATATAATAAAACTTATTTTGCCTTCTGACTACAATTTGTTTACAGGTAATTTACAACCAGTTGCTTAGCAACTGTTCAGTGTGATGATGGACTTCCCAAGAGCTACCCAGTTTCAAAGATCCAACAGCTGCCCCCCCCATACACACTTGCTCTCCCCCAAAGTACCTTACAAAATATAACCACTACCACAATTAAACCTGCCTGGAGGTGTTTTGGGCAGGGACTCCAGAATGCCTGAACTGAGGAATCTTACCCATTAGGTTTTACAACTACAACAGAAACGAGGCTTATTTCTTGAAATGCGTTGTGAGGATGAGCAAAAACACCCAGCAAACTATAGGACATCAACCAGGAGAAATGCTCAAGAGCATCTGCTCTGTGCTTAGGTAGAAGAGCCAAAGGAATTGCCTTCAGATTGGCCATCTCTTAGAGCCCGGTGTTGGGAAAGAGGGAAGGCCAAAGCAGGAGGGGACAGCAGAGGATGAGATGGTAAGGTAGGGTCATCGACGCAAATGAATGCGAAGTTGGGCAAGCTGCCAGAGACAATGGAGGATGACAGCATAAAAATAGCCTTGTCACAAACACTGGTTATTTTTCACTGGTTATTTTTCTGCCTTGTTGCATTTTATAAGTGCACAGTGGAATGGGAGGCCTTGGGGTTTATCTTGGAGCTGCTACAAAACACAGATTCAGTCAAAAATTTTTACCTGAATTACAAGTCCAGATCACCAAAACTGCACAAAGAAGGGAAAAGCCACGCTTCTGTCCACCTGCTGTCATTTTTTTTTTTAAAAAAAATAGGAAAACATTTACACAGTCCTACAAACTGCACACTTTCACAGACGGATCAATCGACCAGAACTGTTGCAAATGGAGTTTTAAAAGCAACATCGAAGTACACTCTCTGGGTGTGACTGATGTTTTATTTGAAAAGGAAAGGATGTGGAAATAATTAGTCTGATTCTCACAAGGCTACGAGGTTGCAGCAACTAAATAAATCCTGGACAAGAAAAGTGTAACAACAACAACAACAAAATCTTTCAGGAGCAGCAGTGAAAATCACAGAAATAAAAGGAAAAGGGGAAAAAAGGCAAAAAACACACACCCAGATCTTTAAAATATAGTCAAGGTATCGATGCCCCCAGTTCAAACTATTAGAGAACTTGATATCTGCTTTGTCAGACTATAAAACAAAACTCCCATGAATTGCCTAAAGGCTACCAGTCCAGCAGCGGAGAAAATAAATATCTTTACCATAGACGTATGTTTTGGATCATCAGATTTGGCACTTCAAAGATGTTTCTCAAATATACAGTCTATTGATATTAAGTTACATACAGTGGGTTTTGTTTATTGTGCATATGGTCTTACACACACACACACACACAGAGAGAGACAGAGACAGACACACAGAGAAATCCTATATATGGCAAATTACATCAATATCTGGATCCCTGTTGCTTGTAGGATTATTTTCAACTGGTATATAGTAACCAGCTGCCCCAGAAGAGGATCTTTTTCTTTAGATTCCTTGTAATGGAAATCTTTGCCTGCAGTACAGAAATATAGAAAGGGTACACCTAAGAGCATTGTACAAAGAGGAAACACGTTTGTGGCAACAAAATTAAGTTTCTGACATTGAGCTAAGTTATGCAAATTAAAATGTTTGATTTATGACATTTATCAGGTTTGGTAAAATGAAGCAGTCATAAATTATTATGAAAAGAGTCTCAGACTTCCCTTCACAAATTGTGATCCCAGAAAGGAAGAAAGGACAAGATGTAGGTGACTTTGGGGCTTTGACCAAATTCTGGTCACACCAAGTGTCAAGATGACCCCAAAGACAATCACTGAAGCAATTATCAAGTGATATTTGAGGTCATGGAAGGAGAGAGAGAGAGAGAGAGAGAAAATGAATGACAGCACAACTGAATGCAGTGGGAAGCTGGATTTTTACAATCTATCCAAAGATTAACTTTTAAACTCTTATTTTGGGTTCCCCACATTTCTTTCACAGTTCAAACACCAGCACGTCCTTCTCCCCGATATATTCACGTTGGACAACTGTGACTCGTGTCTTTCCTCTGGCTTGTGGCATGGAGTGACCCAATCCTCCCATCTGCCAATCAAAGATAAGTTGAGCCTTCAGACATTTTCTCCATGTGTTTCTATTTTAAATCCCCCATTTTAGACCAAGCCATTCTAAATTTCTCCTGGTTTTAACATGAGAAAAAGACAATTAGAAACTGATGGAAATTGTGTTTCTTTTTTTCAAGGGCCAACACGCTGGACCAATTCCAAAACAGATACTATGCATTTAGCACAGCTACAGATCCAGGTTAATAGCAGGTGATCGTCCAAAATGTTGCTTATTAACAGATTTGTTAATAAAAGAAAATTTTAAGCATGGAAAGGAAGGTTTGGAGATATTTTTTCTCTCCCCTTCCCCTCCACGAAGCCCAGTTACAAGATGCCAATGAGGTACAGACGTCTTGCAGAAACAGATGGTTTGTGGTAACAGAAGAGCCTCGTGGCCTACAGAATATTCATTTTTTTAGTAGATATCATTGCTGGTCTCTTTTGCCAACTGTTCTGTATTATCATAATTTGTGTGCATATCTTCAGCAGCGGCTCCTTAGGAAAACAGAAGTGAGATCTTGAAAGGGCCACGTGTGCTTCTGTGTTAAATCACAGCAGACGTGGGATCACAGGAGGCCCCTTCTGTGCTTCTGGAACATTCCTTCTGCCACCCTCTTCTGGTCCCCCAGCAGCACCGGAGTTAAGCCTTCTCATGCGGGTTTCATTCGTACGTTTAACCTTTCCAAAGGTAAAACTAATAAAGATTATATCCAACTGTCACTGGGTTAGATCACATCCTCAGGGTGAACATGTGGGATATTGGGACATTGAGTTATAGCCTTCAAAGCTTGGGTCTGTGGCGAGGATTTTTGCACTTGAAATTGTGGCGATGAAGAAAGTCTTGGCATCAAACAATTCTGGTTCAATTCTGGTTGGAATTATAACTACCCGTAAATATTAGAATCTCAAAATCTTAGAATTAATATTTTGAACTCCAATCCAGTCCAAACCTCTAAAAAAATACTCTAATCTCTAATAATAATATTGTGTAATATATAATATTCTCATAGAAAATAGAATATTAGAACATTCTAATTTCTAATAATAATGTTCTAGTATTAGAATTCCAAGTCTAGTCAGAATCTCTATCAGAAATGACACACATTTGCTTTAGTTTCTGCACCAAAACAGTAGAGCTTTAAGCAAAACATACTTAATGCTTTCTGCAAAAGTTATTTCTAGCTAAAGGGGAGTGGAATTACATCATTAGGAAATGAACTGTTTATAAAATAAATATATAAAATAAAAACCAAGAGTTAAGCTCCATAAATAAACCAGTATTCCTAAAATGAGGGCTTTCAGAGCAGGAAACCGTAACTTCCTGTAACTTTAATCCATAATTCCATGTTTTTGCAAACTGGAATAAGGTGAGATTAGTCTCAATCTTCTTTTGTCTGATGAACTTTCAAGACTTTAAAAAATGGCATTAGATTCCCATCAGACTTTTTCTTCCTTCAAAGCTAAAAATATTCTATCCGTCTTTATAGGGATGAATATCTACATTTTACTGTTTACAGTTATCTGAAAGTAGATAAAAGATTTTATGGTTTTGAACCATTTAAGGCTGAATTTGAAACAGAACTATATACAAATGATGCACATGTGATTGCTAAAGTCTAAGCTTTTATGGGAATATAAAACAGAAGAAGAAGAAATGATAAAGTGAGCTAAAAACTTTGGTTATAATATACAGATGGAAGGATGGGAAAATATGTGGTTGAAAGGGTTGAAATTTACCCCGTTATAACCTTTAAAGGGAGCTTTTATAAAATGATGTACAGAACCATTATAAATAAACTCTTCCAGTTTCTCTGACGTCTCTTTTGAAGTGTGAGGCCACGAAAGGCTTCAGTGAAGCCTTGAAGTGAAGCCTGACCAATATAGAATTAAGTGGAACAATTACTTTAGATGTATAGAAAATATATCTGCTTGTTGATGGAATCTGAAATTGTGGTTGCTTTTTCACAGACATTTCTTGGTGCTGACACAGACTGAGTTGGGAACAGGCTACTTAATCCATAGCTCTTTTCATGCATTATTTTTTTATTGTTTGGTGTATTTGATTTATATAGGTGTTTCTCTATCTGCCTTGCTTACAAAGACTCATGCTGGCTAAAACTGAAAGAAAAGAACACAAAACCATTAATAAAATAACCACTGCTCAGGTCCATCAGCCACCAGAAAACCAATGGTGAATAGAAGATCAGTACCGCTTTGCAAAAGGCAAGCAGGGTGGTGTCTCTCGCATCTGAGGAGAGACATACTCCATAGTCTGAGCCTTTTCAGGCCATTTTCTCCTCACTTGGGGTGGAGACCCTCTTCTGGAGACGACCCTCCCATCTCACAGGGTTTCTGGTTATGGTGCAAAATGAGAAGAGAGAATTCTGGGCCCATTGCTCTGCGTTCCTGACTTTAAAAAGGAAAGCACGCATCTAATAGATGAAGCAAATGATGATTTGGAGATGGGTTGCAAGATGTGTGTGAAAGGGAGACCAAGGGGCGGGGAGTCGTGGTCTTCTTGAAATTATCAAAGAGGCCCAAGTGAGCAACTGAATATCAAGAGCGGATCTGACTACAAGAATGCCAGCCTTTCACTCATGAAATCTAAGAGGCTTGGGGAAGAGGCACAAACAAGCCTTAACTTTTCTCTTTATTCATACTTTTGTTCACTTTTTAGGACATTGTGCTATTCACAATTCATTGCCCAGATGCATTAACTAAATAAATCAGAAAATATCAGTTGACAGGATCTCCTGAAGTTTCGCCAAATTATACTCCAAAGAGCGGTTTGCCAGTGCAACGCAAGACACTTTTAACAAAGAAGTTAACACCTCGACATTGTTCATTGTAGTGTGAAATTAGACTGAAACAGGATGCTGTTCCTTTAACCTTAATTAAGTCAGGCCTGCTTTTCCTTTTAGAGAAACCTTCTGAAGCCATCAAAAGTTAAATGAAACTCATCGTGGTTTCAATCATACAAATTAACCCACCGTTGGAGATGAACCAATCAATGTCCACGGCAGATACTGGAGCCGGGAGAAGCAAACGGGGGAAAAGATTGCTGGGAGAATCCTTTGTTGCTAAAGAATAAAGCATTTTGCAGTCGGGTCCTTGATCTTTTTAAAGACGTGAGCTTTAATCTACTTGATCAATGCTGATAGCGGGAATGCGTCTCTGGTCATTGTTTCTGGTGTTTTGTATCAGCAGCTTATTGTCCTCGATGCAAACTCGATTCTTGTGCCTTTGTTCCACCTTAGGCTCTTTCAGCTACACGTCCCAACCGCCGTCAATTGTTCTTCAGTATCCCGAATGGTATTTTATTGGAGATCGATTTTCAAGAGGGTGGTGATGGTTTTATCGACAGCGTAGTCTTTCTTTCAGCTACCTGTAATTGGTTTAGCATCTGCGTGGCTACCAATGAAAAGGACAATTTGTCTTTCCTTTTTCTTATTTTTGGTTGCTTTGATTTGGAAATCATATATTGTGCTTTTGATCCAAGTCCTGTGAAAGAAGGGGAGGGGTTCACGACCGGAGACACCCTGGTGCGAATGGAAAAAGGCGCTTCCCCCGGAAGGCCGGTGGAGGCAAAGGAATTTTGGAGAGACTCGGGCCCAGCTCTTCCCACCTACTCAACGGGGTGCACGTCTTAGAATCAGCCTATCAGCCCCTACAGTCCTGGAGGCCACTGGCCAAGGCCCAAGGCTGTGTGGTAGCCAAAAACACCAGCACAGGGACTGCCCAATAAGCTGGGTGAACCCTTCCAGATGATATTTTCTACGTTCTTCATTTCATTTACTGCAAGTCCTTTTTTCCAGGCAACCTTTGAAGTCGCCAAAGTTCTGGAACAATAGGCAACACCTCCCTGCTCCACAGTCACACCTGCGTTGATTAAACCTATTAAAAATAGGTTGCACCCCATCTTTTTACAGAAACACACACATTGCAAAACATTCTTTATGTACCTCAAAGTCTGTGAAAAGGGACAGATAATATAGAAACCCCATTCCAGGATATCTGAACATCTGGATAATAGCATCGAAGTTAGGTTTATTTTGAGAAGTGTGTTGAGATCTATGTAGACTACAAGAAGCCCATATTAGAGGGCAAGTTAAAATAATAACTAGAAATTGAGTTTGGGCTGAATTTTTCATGTGTGTGCTTGTGCATGAATGAAACATAAATATATATTGAACATCACCAAAACCCTTTGGCAAACCACATTAACAGTCTTTTAATAAATTGGGGAAAGTATCTCTTTTCCCCTCTGGAATTATTTTTCCACCAGGATGGAAAGTTAATATATCACTCAACCAAATTGAATGCCAAGGAATCTCAAATTAAAGTGGGGAGGGAGAAGTCAGAGTGTCTGTGTTTGATTTATGCTCAGCAAGGTTTGATCTCGGTTCTCTGCAGTTTTTCCAAAGCTTTCGGGTTTGAGAGCTCATCCGTCACATTCCCTGGAGGGGGCCCTGTGGGTGACGTGGAGGGGAGAGGCGTGGATTGCTTTGGCCCTGTTGAAAACCACCAAAGAAAGAGGCTTTGGGCTTGGTGTCATGGCTTCTAACCAGGAAGCCTGGAGAGATTGGCAACACAACCAGCTGCTGGGGAAAAACCTGCGCCTGGCGGCAGCTATAAACCTCAAATTGAGGTTCATTCATCACAAATGGTATTTCACTAAATAATGTATCTGAAAGGATGGGCATCAGATTTTTTTAATGCTGGAGGTGTTAGAAATGTAAGAGGTGACTGACCAGGCGATATGCTCTACTAATCAAAGGATACAGGAATCTCCGCCGTAGTTTCTATGGTATCTTACAACAGCATCTTACATTGTTCACATAGTAGTGAATTCATGGATGAATCAATGTAGGGTATAAATCAAATAAATCAAATTAAATCAATCAAATAAATCTCTCCCTCGGCACTAAATCCACTTATTGGTCAATTATTGTCACAGTAAAAGCAAGGTTCAAATGGTATGATCCAAAATGCACAGGGGGGGAAGCCTGTTCCTTGCGCCTTCCTCTGTTGCTTTTAAAACATTCTGTGCTAATGATCCAACCCGCCCCCCCCCTTGATTCTGAATGGAACCTCCCAGAATCCCCCAGTCATCATGGCCACAGCTGACGATCCAGGGACCTGAGCGCCAGGTATCTGTTGGAGAAGGCTGAAATAGTTCATTTATTTCAAATGAGTCTCTCTCATCGCTGCGGACAGGTTGTCCTTTCACCTGGGACCTCATAATTATGTTTGTTTTAGCTAATGAGGGCCTGTCAGATTTGCTACGTCGATAACACTAAGATGGGCAGGATGGGAATTGCCAAAGGTTTGTTTTAGGTGTTAGATTTCCAGCTAGGGTGGGGACAATGTTGAGCTTCCACATGGGGTTATGTCATTGTTTTCTCTCGCTTTGCCCTGCCAATGACAGGAAATCCACTTCTAGGCTGGGTCGTGACTCTGGGTGGCTTAACATATAAAAACAGACAAAAGTCCAACGAAAATCCCCCAAAGGTGGTGTCACCTGGAGGGAAGAAGGGTCGACCCTCTCCCCCATCCAGAGAATCAGACGAAAGGCGCTCCAGTTGCCGGGTGCAAAAGGCCAGGTCCACACGTGAAGGTCTGGAAATGCGAGATTTGCGTCAGGAGAACCAAGTGCCGAACCCCTCTGGGGGACAAAGCTTGTGGGGGGATTCAGGACCTGACTGACTGACAGGGAGAGAAAAGGAGCCCTTTCCATCTACACTGACCTGAATTCCTAAGAATAAGCTCATTATAGAAAAGCAACAAACAAACAAGCATTTAATGATGCATCTCAACATCCCGCCATAGTCAGTTTGCAGGAACAATTCAGGCCACTGCCAGCGTTGCAAGCTGAAAACCGATTAGCTGGAAAGAACCCTTGATGGATTTCAACCCAAGGGGCAGGATGAGACCTCCCACTCTGCAACGTTCGCGTTGCTTTTAGACGGTGCCAACTTCAACTGGGAGGGAAATGTATTTGGATTGAATGTTTAACTTGATCTAGCTTTGATGGCTCCGAGATCCTTATTTCTCGCAAATGAATGCATAATTTGCAAGCCCATTCCTGCTTTCATCACTGCAGCAGATTCAACTGAAATGCTGTTCTATTTTTTTTTAATCATCTTGTCAAATAGAAGTTGGAATGTAAGGATTATGGAGAAAGAAAGAAAGAAAGAAAGAAAGAAAGAAAGAAAGAAAGAAAGAAAGAAAGAAAGAAAGAAAGAAAGAAA
>JANHGC010004515.1:34311-45130 GCA_027560395.1 Boaedon fuliginosus | reverse complement strand
TCTCCCCCCAGTGCCAAAGTTGGGTGATCTACTGAACCCCGAGGAGGCAAGACCCACAGCCACTCGGTCTTGTCAGGTTTGAGTCTGAACTGATTGGTCCCCATCCAGACCCTCACAGCCTACAAGCACTGGGACATCACCTCCACAGCATCACTAGATTGACCAGGGGCAGAGATGTATAACTGGGTATCATCGGCGTACTGATGATACCCGACCCCGTGTCGACGGATGATCTCACACAGAGGTTTCATGTAGATATTGAAAAGGAGGGGGGAAAGGATGGAGCCCTGAGGGACCCCGCATGGCAGGACCCTAGGGCTCGATCTCTGCCCCCCCACCAACACCGACTGAGTCCAGTCAGAGATAGGAAGAGAACCACTGTAAAACAGTGCCTCCTACTCCCAACCCCCTGAGCCGACTCCATAATAAAAGGAATGAATGAATGAATGAATAAATAAATAAATAATTAACATTCATTGTCTCTATATAGAGAAGAATTCTGATTGTACTGTTGGTATATCAAGGTTCTCTATCAATGTCAACATTATATCTGGGTGGAGAAGCACTACCCCCAGGTGAATAGCTTTGCAATTTGGGGATCCTTCTGGATTTATTGCTTCTGCTTAATCAGCAAATGGAAGTCTTAGTTAGAGGGGCTTTTAATTAGCTTAGTGTGCCAAGGATGACCAGACCTGGTACAAGGCAATCTAGCTATGGAAGTAATGCCTTCTTTTCCATTCAGTTAGACTATTGCAATGCAGTCTCCATGGGCCTGTCTTTGAAGTCTATTCAGAAGCTGCAATTAGTCTAGAAGACAGTACTCCGTGTGCTAATTTGCTCACATCTATGGGAGTGTGTAACACCTGTGCTACTGCCAGCCCATTAAGTAGATGCAATCAGGAAATCAACTCCACAAGAAATAATTTTTACAATATTGAGATTGTCTTTAATACCAGAATGTTGCCAGTTTGATCCTAATCTACTCAATCACGGTGGTCTTTACCTTAGCTACTGAATATTAACTTGCTTCCCAAGACTGGAAGAATACAGTATTTCAGTTCACTTTGCATAGGTAACAATTATTGTGTATTTCTTCATCTCCCGTTCTGTCTACGGCTATGGCTTTGCAATGGTTACCAAATGGTTTCTTGTGTAATTTAAAATGCGGGGTTTAAACCTCTAAAGCAGAGTTCCTCAACATTTCTGGCTTTGTGGACCAGTGGAAGGGGGTAAGGGGATGGTTCATGCAACTGGCCAGCAAGCGTGTACATACACAGCACCATTTGTGTGCATGGCATGTATGTGTGCCTGCTGCTCGTACAAATGGAGCATGCACACACATGCTTGCCTGCTGCACACACAAGTGTGGATGTGTGTGCGTGTGCATGTGCTCACTGACCATTTCCATGGCCCAGTTGCAAACCCCTTGCAGCTCACTAGTGGGTCGCAGCCCACAGGTTGGGGACCCCTGCTCTAAAGTCTTGATGTTTGGCACCTGGATATCTGCAGAACTGCTTACTGCAATCTGAATCAACCCAATCCATTAGGTCATCTAGGAAAAAACTACTCTTATCCCCCGCTCTTCTGGGAAATAAAGGGAACCAATAAAGAGGAATATTTATAGCTCAGGGTTAAAATGTGGGGTCAGTGCTCTCTGAGCTTGCTTGTTTTCTAAACTAGGTAACACCATCAGTTCAAGTAAGGAGTGCTGTTTGCTGTCAGTTTATATTCCCCAATTGAACCTAGTAGATGCTACTTTCAGTGGCAGTGAGACTGGGATAGGCTCCGGTAGCAATCAAATGGTGAAAACCAAAGTATTGTGGAGAGTATTCTAATTAACTTGGGAATGGCAGTCCTCTTTATTTTTAATTTATTATTATTTCTTGCTACAGCTTTTATTTTGATAGATTTTGATTCTATGGTTCATTTTATTCTGCTGTTAATTGTTTTCTGTTTTAATGTTTTAATATCATGTGAGCCATTGACTATCACTTGGATTGCAGTGAGGTGGAAATGAAATGAAATGAATGAATGAATTCAATATCACTCTTGCTAACTGCCTCCTATCACTTTCTTCTTGACATACACAGTTAATTCTCTATTATTTTTGATGCACATTGGCTGAAGGTGAAAATCCCACTATCACTGCTTTAGAACTAGTATACATCAGCAATTGGTTTTGTAGATATTCACCAGGTCTAGTCCCAGTGTCTTCAGGTTAATTATGTCAACCTGCAAGAATTTAGGCCTCCAAAAATAATGAGACAACTAATTCTAGATTTCCTGGCCAGAGAGTGGCAAATGGTGGGTGTCCAGAGAAACAATCATATTAGTTTCCTTTGTCCAGTGGTTTCTCAGTGAGAAATCACCATCTTCAGAATCTGAAAGGAAGGAAATAAATGTATTGACCTACAGGTAGTCCATTTAATGACTGTTCAAAGTTACGACAGTGCTGCTACTTACAAGTGATTCTCACTCCTTTGACCATTCACAAACACGTGATCAAAATTTGGGCACTTAGCAACTGGCATGTATTTAATATAATAATATAATATATTAAGAGAGTTGGAAGGGACCTTGCAGGTCATCAAGTCCAATCACTTGCCCCTTAATTGTTCTCAGGAATTGAACCACCGAGCTGCCGACCTTAGTGGTACACAAGCCCAGCTTCTTACCATGTGAGCCACCGTCTTGTGTATTATTTATGATGTTTATTATTTATGATGGTTGTAGCATCCTGAGGTCACGGGATGGCCATTTATGACCTTTCCAGGCATCTTCCAGTGACCAAGTCAAAGGTGGGAACTAAATTTTCTTAACAAAAAAATAAATAAAATGATATACTCAATGACTACAGCAAAAGAGGTTGTAAAATTAGGTGTGACTCATTTAAATATCACATCACATAGTAATGGAAGTTCTTGTCCTAATTGTGGTCTTATATTGAGGATTACCTATAACAGACAAAGAAAAGATGAAGCACTTCTCTATAGAGCTTCCTTAATTCTGTATTCTCTTTGTTAAAGAGGCTTAAATATATGCAATAACTGATCAATAAAATATTGTAGATTCTTTGTTTCCATAATTACAATATGTTGTTTATAATACATTGTTACAAGAGAAGTCCAGTAATTTTTTGGGGGAGAATATTCTTAGAAAGATTTTTTTTTAATTTAAATTTATTATTATTTATTTATTTATTAAATTTATACCCCGCCTTTCTTCACCCCAAAGGGGGAACTCGAGGCGGCGAGTTCAATGAATTTAAATTTTTTAAATTCATTGAAATGAAAATAGGTAAAACATTATTGAATTAAAGCAGGGAGATGTATTTACATACATAATCTTTGCTGGAGTAATGGTTATCTGCAAGCTTAAGTTCTTTTGTAACTGTAAGCTAAATTGTTGTAAAAGTCAGTGCAATCCTGAATAAGAGATTCATCTAAGAGACATCTAACCTCCCTCACTTCCAGCTTACACAACACCTTTGGAAGAATCACATCCACTCCTCATATGCATTTCAAATATTCTATGAATACTGATTCCGTAGAACCTGCTGTCACTCATGGAGCCTCTGCGGTTTCTAGCTAGCTAGTTGAGATATTTGCACCATGAAAAATGCAGAGAACTAAGCATGTGTCAATAGTCATATAAGGGCACCATTCAGGAATGTTCCTGACCGAGTTTCCCAACTTGCTTGGGTGGCTCTTCGTGAAATTTCAGTTTAGTTGTAAAAATTCATAGCTCCTCTTTTTGTCATTTGGCTTCTTCTCTATCAGTTTCTCTTTTCAAAATCTTCTTTACCTTAAAGGGTTTTGGGTTCTCATCTTCTTTCTTGCCACTGCACTGCACCGTCTATTTTGTTGAAGGTTCACAATATATGCAGAATGAGTTGAATATGAAATGGGAGGCTGGCGCCATGCTTTATGTGCTATAGTTGTATAGCAAAGAGGAATGTAATAGGAAAGGTCCAAGGCAAAGAAAAGGATAGATGTTTTATGGGTGGGGTGGGGGCAGGAAAAGTGTCCTCTCAGGTAGAAAAGAAAAAAGAAGGGACACAAGGAACAAAATTGTGAATGTTATTTTGTCCCTAATTTCAACAAGTGAAATAGTATTGTTAATAATTCTAAGAATATTTTACGAAGCGTGTCAGTAGCTTGTATGCTAGATGGTTTATGCCAATAAAATAGTAGTGCCTCATTGCTATTTTAAAACCCCACATCAAATCTTTTTTATTGTGTTAGGATAATTTCAGACAATAAGGTAGATATAGATAAATATTTAAATTCAGCAATGTAATTAGGTATAATAGATTGCTACACCATCTTGGAGAATAGGAAGAACATTTCCCAGGAAACAGACATAACAGTTGCTCTAGTGTCTTCCTCATCATACTGTTCTATTTTAGGACAGGTCCTAGGATAATGCAGCTACCCTTGGCCCAAGGAGATGTAGCTGTACTGAAGCATTATAGAGAATGACTATATTCATGCCTCTTATTTACTTTGAACAACCTTTTTGTAACTCAAAACAATGACAAGCAACATGGTAGATGGACTTCATTATAATGGTGATAGGTGTAAATTAGAAAACCTCAGGGAGTAGCCTGGGACATATCATCTGGGAGAAAGTGTATCTGCTTGTATATGGTTATTAAGAGGCAACACTGACTTGATGACGCATAACCAACCAACCAACTAACCAACTTTTTTCTCCCGTCATCTGGTGATCAGATTTTTACCCTCTAGGTACCACCTATTTATTGCCAGTTATGTAATTTCATTCTGTCCTGGAGATTTGTTTCTTTCCTCACCATAGATCATGATATTAACAGTTACAGGCTATAGTCTACTGTAGCAGTCCCCCACCTTGGTGGCTTGGTGGCTTGATGGAGCGGGAGAGGTGAAGCAGCCACATGAGAGGCAGGTCGGCGCACACACACACATGCAGCTCAACTTGCATGATTAGCAGGTACACGCGCACATGAATGCAAGTTGTGCAAGTCGAGCTGCATGCATGCATGCGTGCACCAGCCTGCCACTGTAGCTTGGTTGTGAAAAGGCCATGGTCCAACAAGGGACCATGGCCAGGGGTTGGGGACCCTGGGTCTACTGCATCGTACCTGAAAAATGGGTAAAACTAACAAGAAAATAGCTATTGTTTGTGTATGTAATAAGAAGAGAAGGAGAGAAAAACCAGGAACTGTTTGTACTGCAATGAATGCATTGCTTTAGAATTCAGGTTACTTCATCTGGGTTTATGGTGTGAAGTTTGACTCTGCAGATATTTCTTTGGCTAGAAAAAAAACCCACAGTCCTTTCTTGTTTTCTTATCCAGAAATCACATTGGGTGGAGCCTGGAACGTGCATATATGATTCTTGTCTTTTGGGATGTGCCAAGGAAGAGCAACAACAGATTTGAGTGTTGTCTGTCAGTCAACTAACTGCTCAATTGTTTCTAGTGTTTATGAAAAGACTATTTGACAAGAATGGAGACCACAGAAGAAAAGGTAAGGAAGAGAACACTATTGCTTTCTCTCTCTCTCTCTCTCTCTCTCTATATATATTTTGAGGAAGATCTGCTGAGAAATCATAACGACATTCCCAATCTTTCAGTCTGAATGTTCTGAAATGGTAAAATGCTGGCCCTATTTCAAACTTTGAGTTGTGTCTGGGTGTTCTGATAAACTAGTGGGTTCTCTGTCTCAACAGGAAGAAAAAGATACTAATTGATTACTAGGTGGGTTTGTTGTCAATGTATTATTTTAAAAGGATAGGAGCAGAAAAGTGATTCACGGAGGTTTAAGAAATATACAAGGTGTCCTTGAAAAACTTGCCACATGTGCCAGTAAAAAAACAAAAAAACAAAAACAAAAAAACCAATAGCTGGGAGAATGCTAATTGCCTTTCAACATCTCAGTCTTAAGTAGCAGGTTTGGGGAGAAAATCTGGCTGTTCACTTGGATTTCAGCACGTTAAGTTGCATATTAATTCATTAATATTGTTCGCGTGGTTTTGGTTTCGTACTGATTATTAATCCTGCTTGTTAGCTTATTTTGGTTTAAAAAAATCTAAAAGTCTTTGAAACGATAAACGATGGAATTTTGGAACACTGCAAGTTATGTATTATTTTTAACAAAAACAAGTTGTAGCTAACATTTAGTGAGGTTGCACCCTGTTGATTTCTTGGTGGCAGACATCAACTTCCTTTGATGATATCGCACTCAAAACCATCTGATATCATCAAAGGAAGTTGGTGTCTGCTGGATTTCAAAGTTTGCCATTTAAATATAAAAGGGCACACCTTTTTGCCTGCAAAGAAAAACTAAGTTCCTTTTATTCAGTTCACATTCAACTTGACTTTTTCTTTTTTTTTCTTAGAGTTTTTGAACACAATAAGAGCATAAAAAGGGAAAAATAGGAGAGTTTTTTTAAAAAAAGAGAGAAATGAAGTAAAAAGAGAAATAAAATATAAATTATGACTTCTGTCCTTCTTTCAATCCAATAGTTGCAGCCTTATTCTTTCCTCTTCCTCTTTAACTTTTTTAGTCCAAAACATCATCAATTTGGGCTTTTTTTTCCCCCAGCAAAAAATCCACATAAAGTTTCCAGAGTCTTTCAAATAAGTCTTTATCATTTTTTACTGGCTTTTTCACATTTTAAAAGGAATGTAACCCTTTAAAAACACATCGAACAAATATCTAGCTAGAAACATATTGAAATATGACAGGAATAGCAAAACTTGTAATTTAAGTCTACTGTAGTTGAGATCTGAGAACTGAGAATGGCAATTCAAATTTGTGAGTAATTATTGGGAGAGATGACTGGGCAATTCCAGTAAATCCCCTTTGATGAATTACACTTAAAATCCTTATATAGAATTAACTGAAAGAAAATTGAACACTTTTACAGTACAAAATAGAAAAACCAATACATTTTAAAGAAATGTGTGTATAATTGTACATGTAACTGTAAAATTAAAATGCTGTGATGAGTATATAAAGTCCTATATGCACAAATTTCAATCTTTTTTTTTTAATAAATTAAACTTTATTAGTTTTAAAAAAACTAAAAAACTGGTCTTTTTTTAAAACAATTTTCAATCTTTATGGTTTTAATTAAATTAATTCTTAAAAATGACAATCGTAATATAATTTTGATATATTTGTGCTTCTTTTATTCTTTGCTGGTATTTTTATTCCTTCTAATATTGGTCTAATTCCTATCTAGAAACCAAGTCAGTCATGAGCAATTATTTTGAATCAGTTTCTTTGTATGCATAAATTGGCGTACACACCATTTTACATAACTGAAAATATTCCTATAATTTTTCTACTA
The DNA here is from genome assembly GCA_027560395.1 of Boaedon fuliginosus. Taxonomy (NCBI): domain Eukaryota; kingdom Metazoa; phylum Chordata; class Lepidosauria; order Squamata; family Lamprophiidae; genus Boaedon; species Boaedon fuliginosus. Next base: position 37,793 of record JANHGC010004515.1, on the reverse strand, counting down.
TCTGAAAACCTTTTGTTCCAATATTCTGACTATTAGAATAATATCAGACTATTTTTTAAAATTTAAATTTATCAAATGTAATAGGTAGTCTACCTTTTCACCACAATATACAGATTCCAAATAAAATAAAACATTAGCACTGAAAAATCTGTTATAATGAAGTCCCCATTCAGACATATTCCTAATTTCCCTTTCAAATCCAGCCAGGAGAAATGTAGTCGTGTCTCTGCTTAACTGTATAAAATAGAAGATTGAGGAGAAAATATATCAAATTAGATACAATTACCCCTTTTGTTAACATTTTTCTCCTAGGGAAACTAAACTGTCAGCTGAGCCATTTAGCAATAGCAGTACCACTTAGACATATGTACTGCTTCACAGTGCTTTTACAGCCCTCTCTGAGCAGTTCACAGAGTCAGCATATTGCCCCCAACAATCTGGGTCCTCATTTTACCAACCTCGGAAGGATGGAAAGCTGAGTCAACCTTGAGTCTAGTGAGATTCGATCTGTCAAATTGCAGGCAGCTGGTAGTCATCAGAAGTAGCCTACAGTACTTCATTCTAACCACTGTACCACCATGGACTGTTTTTGGGGAGTGTATGGTTAGTGCTATAAATTAGCTTCTGCTGCAAAGCTGGACAACTTTCTTTCATGAAAGTTAATGTTGGACAGGAATACATTCTTCGGTGTGATGATTGTAGTTCTCCATGAGTTTGTCTGGTCACATTTATACACATTTGGATTCAATTAATGATAGTAAAAGTTTCATAAAATGTTCAGGTGTTTATTGTATTATACTGTCATAGAATACCTGCTGGAAATTGCATAGAACAGGGGTTCCAACCCATGGCCCACGGCCCCACGTAGCCTGTTGGAAACCAGGAGGCAGGAGAAATGGGCAAGTGCCGATGCAAGAAGCTCCACTTGCGTGAGCAAGCACATGTGTACAAAGCTCCACTTGCATGAGCAAGCATGCATGCACAAAGCTCCACTTGCATGAGCAAGCACATGTACACAAAGCTCACAAGCAAATGGAGTTTTGCATGGGAGTGCTCTCCCCTTGTACAAGGGGAGCTTTGGGTACAAGCGCAAGTGCCTGCCACTCACTTGAATGGAGCTTCGCCATGAGCACAAGCAACCTCTGCTCGAGCATGAAGCTCAATTCACGCAGGTAGAGGGTCCACATACATGCTACTGGCATGAATGGCGCTCTGAACATGTACATCTGTCACTCACATGCCCCCTCTCCCCCTTTGCACTGTGCCAGCCAAGCTGGAAAGGTTAGGGACCGCTGGCATAGAACATATTGTAGTCAGCTAGGAATGAGCAGATTCCTATATATATTCAATTCCAACTTCAGATACCAAAGTGCCATAATTATACAGATCCTGGATATATGATTTCCCAATATATATTTCCCAATATGCATTTGAGGGACTCTGTGTATTGTATGCTTTATATGCAATTAACTAAATGTATTGATTAGACAAATGCATGCTGCTGTATGGAGTCTGTGGTGTCCTTTGAATTTGCTTGGAGAAGTTTCATTATCTGACCAGGGAACATAATGTTTCCTAGTCAGGTAATGAAACACCTACAAAGAAGCTAATTTATTCTGAATGGGTTTTTGCGATGGATGTTTTTTTGGAAGAGAGAAGACAGGAAACTAGGAGCCAACAACTAGCTAGGGAACTGAGGAAAATTAGTACAAGGATTATAGGAGAAGTTAATGGATACACCTCCCTGCAACAGTAGGAGCTTCCTTAATTATTTTCCTTAGCAGGATATGAATATGTAGACAAGAGAGGATGAAAAGTGAACTGTGCACTTTTGCTACTGTAAAGCTCATTTGAAATGGTGTTTAATTAGTTATATAACTGCAATTATATATGTAAAGAAGGCGCAGCTGCCAGTTCAGCAATTTCATACAGCAAATTTATGAAATCAGATCTGGAAATGCTACCTTGACTATCACTCATCCACATGCTGTATTTCTTGGGAAGATGCAGATTTCTGAAAAGCAGGAAGGGTGTAAGAAGACTTTAGGGCATAGACCAAAAACCAAGATTCTGGATGTTAGGTGCAGATGGGTGTACAAATGAGTGTGAGATGATATAAGTACACATAGGTACACATAGGTCACCAAATTTGCTAAGAAACTGCTGATCAATGAAAAGGTCTGCAATTTTGATGCTAAAAATAAGGCAGGTTCGCCTGGGAAAAAATTAACTTGTCTGGTTAGTTCTATAATTTCATGTTGTTTGAAACCCATCGATTATATAAGAGGAACTGAAACTACAATTCTATAGGCAGCCTTGAAGGGAAATAATTAATGGTGTGCAGGTTAAAAGATGGAGCAACTATATTTTTATGCTTTAATTGAATGCATAATGAGTGCTGGAATTACTATTTGCAGGGCAAATGCTGCACTTCTTGCTTTATGATCTCAGTTTCTATAACTTCTCATTTATTTCTATTGTAATAAAAATGATGAAAGATAATAAAATGGTTGTATTACAAAATGCTAAACATGGGAATCCTTCCAAGCAAGAAGTATGGCTTTCTTTTTTAAAAGCATCATTAAAGAAAGTGGGACAAGTAGGAGGCTTGGAAAGAGAAGAATAAAAATTCTGTAAAGTTTTGAGTACAACACACTTTGACTTACAAGGCAAAAATTATAACTGGATGAAGACATCCTTAGATAGAAGTACAGCATTAAGAAAGCATTTTTGAAAGAAAAGCTTTTACTATGTCTCCTTTTATGTGGATTTTGATCCTTTAACTTGGTACATATAATAATTCAATTTCATTGTGTGTATGTATGTGTACACAGAAAATGGTACGCATGAAAATACGACCCATCCAATTGACTGATAGAATATTTGTAATTCAGTGTTGAACTGTTGGGTTCTTGGTGCGTTCTGTGCTTGGTGGGTTTTTTTGCAGATGTTTCATTACTAAACTGGGTAACATCATAGATGCTAGAAGGGAGTGGGATTTGCTCTTATTTTTATATATAAGTGAATTGCCTTGTCAGTACTGGTGGGAGTGCCCTGGTGATTTCCTGATTAGGCTGTTGCTTACTGTTAGCTTGTTTTCTGCATTGGTAGTTCCTTGATTATCATTTACTTCTTGATTGTTTGCCTAATATTAATCTTGGTGTTAATCTCGGCAATACTCAAAGTAACGGCAGAACAATTAATTACCATGGTCAGATTTGAAGATTCTACCAATTACCCTATCAGCAATATAGATTTTTCCAGAAATCCCAGTATTTCATGTTTCCTGAGCTTGCCAGTTTTACAGAACTTAATATAAAGTTCTTTCACATAAACACATACCATATATACTCGAGTATAAACCGAGTTTTTCAACACCCAAAATAAGCTGAAAAAGTCACCCTTGGTTTATACTCGGGTCAGAGCAAAAAAAAATTTTTTTTTTACATTTTGAGCCCTCCCACCCAACTCTAGGGTATATT
>JANHGC010004515.1:18204-28597 GCA_027560395.1 Boaedon fuliginosus | reverse complement strand
AAATGCTGTGGCACAAATATACTTCTTTAAAAAATAAACCCCGAGCAAGGCCGGGCAATCAGCTAGTTATTTTATAAGGAAGTCAGGTTGGCGAACATACCTAATACTATTTTCTCCTCCCATTTTCCTCACAAGAACCCTGTGAGGTGGGTTGGGCTGAGAGAGAGTGATTTGAGCAAAGTCACCTAGCCAGCTTTCATGCCTAAAGTGGGACTAGAACTGACTATCTCCTGGCTTCTAGGCAAACACCTTAACCACTATATTAAACTGGCTGTATGAGTCTTTATTGTTATTTTAATTTTTTGTTGATCCTTAATTTATTCACAGCTTTTGAACGTTGGCTGAGAATAGATTATTATTTTATATGATTGTACAGATTTATGAAATAAATATGGTTTTATTAGGTTCTAAATCTTTTCCAATTAAATCATGTTCTCACTTACCTATGTCTTATTTTTAAAGAGAGAAACTATTTCCTTTTTTAATTTATAAACTAATAAGTTTGTTATAAACTAATAAATTGCATCTTCAGAATGCAACTAACCAGATTATCCATTCTCCCAACGAGATAAATGATGGTGAGCAAAGCAAAGCAGAGCAGAGCAAAGCAAAGCTCTAGGAAACAAGTGTGGGTAACATCTGTACTTTTAGTTTTGTCATTTTGTTTTCTGTGTCTGTGTAAGGATGAGGTATGTTTTTCTCTGTTTTTCTCTTATGGCTTAGAGTTCTGTTGAAACACTTGTCTTCCTGCATTCAAGATGGTGTTCTTACCACCATACTATTCAAGATCAAACCCAACCATACTTGATATTTGAAAATTCTGTTGAAAAGCAATGAATGTTTTAAAACGTTATTCGATTTGGGGACAGACCTATCTTGCCAGTTAGCTTTATATACTGTATAGACTGGTGTACAGATTTATAGTACAATATAAGATATATCAAGGGAATGTAAACTGTACTTTGATTTGCAACCTTGTTTGTTGTCATTGTTGATTACATTATTGTGATGATAATTAACATCTACTCACCCAGACATGATGTTTTTATTAACTTGAATCTTTTCAGTTTTAAATATAATAATGTTAATGCCCCACAAACAACTTCTGATAATAAGCAATTGGCATTTGTACTGACCTGTTATGCTCTGGCATATGTTTTAAATATCACATTCCCATAGTTAGTGTTTACAACAGTAGATAGTATTTCTAGTCTAGTCTAGTACATAGTACAGAAGTGAAGACTAGATGGAGACAAAATTTTCTACAACAAATAAGATTTCAAATGGGTTAAACACATACTCATCCTTGAGATCAACAGAGTAACCTATTTAGTAATGTAGCTTGATAGATCAGAATAGGTGATCCCTGGCCTTCCAGCTGTTACCAAACTGCAATTCCAAGCTTCTCCCACACTGCAAACCTCTATGTCGATGCAGTTATGTCTAACCCTGGGATAAACCATCGGCCAGGCAATGTCGCCTGGTGACTCCATGGAGGACAGCCTTTCCTGCAGCGGCCCCAGCTCTCTGGAATGATCTACCTCCAGAGCTCCAGAGTACCCCAGATTTAAGACTCTTCCACTGAGCATTGAAGACCTGGCTCTTCTGGCAGGCTGGATTAGCATGACTACCAAACTTTAGTAATTTTAAGAGGATTTTAATGTTTTAAATATTTTATATCAATGTTTTAATGTTTATGATTATGTTTTATTACTGTTGTGAGCCGTCCTGGGTCCTATGGAATTGGGCGGACTACAAATTTGAATAAAATAAAAATAAATAAAAAAAATATGAATGTCGCATCTTGATAGGTCTGCAACCTTGCTGTTTTGTACCTCTTTAAGTTCCATTTGAAAGGAGAGAATTCTGCAGAAAAATATTGGGGGGGCTTGATGCTCATCATGAATCATGTACTCGTATTAACTGGTTTTGAGTCAGGAGGCTGAGGAAATGATGCCGATTGTGAGGCCAATTGTGGGTCTCCATGGATTTCTTTGGGGGAAGACATGAAAAACAGAAAGTCCAGTTCTTGGAGTGCGGGTAGGATTAATGCTTGTGAATGTGAAGAGTGGGGCCAAGTACATTGAGTATTTATCGGTGGAACAGAAGCTTTTCACTGCATCCTAAAATTACTAGGCATCACCAGAGAGATCCTCCCTTTTTATTTTATTTATTTATTTATTTATTTATTTTATTTTATTTGATTTATATCCCGCCTCTCTTCACCCATCTGGGGAACTCGAGGCGGCAGCACAATACAATAAAGCACATTTCCTATATAATAAAAACTCAAAACACATTCACTCACACAGTCATACACGGGGGCGGGGGAGGTAGTTAGGGCCACGCTTGCCGGCAAAGCCAGGTCTTCAGTGCCTTGCGGAATCCAGGCAAGCTAGAGATGGTTCTGATTTCCGCGGGGAGCGAGTTCCACAGGGACGGAGCCACCACAGAGAAGGCCCTCGCCTGTGGCCCCGCCAGTCGACATTGTCTGGCCGACGGCACTCGGAGCAGGCCCTCCCTATGAGATCTAACTGGGAGCTGGGAGGCATATGGTAGCAGTAGACGGTCTTGAAGGTATCCCGCCCCTAAGCCATGAAGGGCTTTATAAGTTGTTACTAGCACCTTGAAATTCACCCGGAAGACCACCGGCAACCAATGCAGCTCGTGGAGGATAGGTGTTATACGGGTGCACCAAGGTACACCCTTAATCACTCTTGCGGCTGCATTTTGTACCAGCTGAAGTCTCCGGATGCTCTTCAAGGGCAGCCCCATGTTTTGCTTCTGTAAGCACTGATGGTGAACTTACAACAAGAAAGAAAAATACAAAAAGTGTTTAATTGACAAATTATCTTATTCTTTAATTTGTGCTGTACTGAAGTACTGCTGATATTTTTTATTTTTGGATTATTATTTATTATGGTTGGTTGAGCAGTGCGGTGGCCTAGAGGTAAAGACCCTCATCCCACACTCAGGAGTCTAAGAGTTCAATTCTAGGCAGTGACAAATGTTTCTTTATTAGGGCGCAAAGAATAAATATCTGCTGTGAACTTTGTGTAGGAATCAGGAAGGGCATCCGACGAGTAAACTCCATTCAGTTGCCCTGACTCCACCCCGATACAGGGGATTACAGGATCATAAAGAAGAAAAAATTATTATGGTTGGTTACATAGTCAGCCAAATATTTAGGTTCTATTTGGCACTTTTATCAATCTATCGAGCCCTTCCCAAGGATCTGGGATAACCAAATGTTATTGAGATGTTATTAGATATGGTTTCCAAGCAGAACTGCCCATTTTCAATTGATTGAGGGTCACTTTGTCAATGTGAATGGTGTTCAGGTGATACTCCAGTTATTATTATTATTATTATATTTTGCATTTTCCACACTCCATTAAATTTTATTGGTGCCACTTTAAATTCAATTCATGGACAAACTGATAAAAATATACTGAGTAAAGTTTACTCTGTGTCACAATGCACAAACATCTTAATGATTTATCTGACTGTCTGTAGTGCCAATTTATAGAATAGGAGTATCTGCAGCTGTTTGTATTGCCTCTCCTTCTTTTTGTCAGTCATTCACAAAGCCTTATTTCTAAAATAGTAAAGGCTAACAACCTTGGTCTTATTTGTTCCTTTTTTGTTTATTTTTCTTTTTCCCCCTCTGCTTTTTAGGCTAGGTCCTCCTGAGCAACTGATTTCCAGTGGTGTCCTCGTGGTAAGGATTCTTCTTCTGGAGTCTTCTGGAAATTTGGTGCTCCTTAGAAGTTTTGGGTCCGTGTTAACTACATGGGTTGGAAAATCTGCAAAATGCAGGTTGAGAAAAATGGGTACATGCCCTCATTTTTCTCCATTAGGAAGTGCTGCATTGTGATGTAATGCAAGGAAAGAAATGGATCAGAAATGCTAGACACAATGTTGCATCTTTGGTTTTCATAGGCCCGTGAACTTTCAATTTTGGATGTAAAAGTGAGCAAGGAGGATAATGAGAAGGTGTTGAAAGGTATGTCCCTTGTTGGTATATGTGTGTGTGTGTGTGTGTAACTTTTAATGTTGACTCCTGCAATTTTCCCTGCAGTTTTCAAGTGGTCTGCCATTGCCTGTGTCCTAGGTCTGAAAAAGTTGCAAATGGCTGTCACATCATCCTAAGATGTGTTAATTGTAAATACATACTGATTGTCCAAGGCCCAAATTTTGGTCATGTGATCATGAGGAGGCTGCGATGGTCATAAGGACAAGGACCAGTCATAAGTCACTTTTTTTCAGGGCTTTTGTAACTTTGAATGGTGGCTAAACAAATGATTATAAGTCAAGGATTTGGTCATTTGTGTGTGTGTGCGGGGTTGACAAATCTGTGCCATGACCTCATAACTCCTCTGTGACTTTTGAACTTGCAACTATCACTGGGATAAACATAGGAAAAATAGAGTTTGCACTGTGGCTACACAACAAACATTTTCAAATCATTGTGGTTTCTAGCAGTTGTTGAGGCCAACATTCGAGAGAAAGAGATGGTTTCTGACATAAGGGATATCAGAAAATATCTAGAGCAGGGCTGTCAAACTCCTGGCCCGTGGGCCGGATGCATCAAATGCTGGCCATGCCAACGCCCAGTTTAGTGAAAGAGAAAAAAAATTCCTGTACGTCACTGGACGCCAACGTGAGAACGTGAATTTGACACCCCTGATCTAGAGACTGAGTGTTGAATTGGTAAGAGTGCTTCAGAATTAAAAGACAGGTTATTCTTTGAGGTTAGGCCTCTTCTGATATTTGTAACACTGCCTATTGCTTTAATTCTGATTTTCTGATTTAGAAAAATATTTATTTTTAAGCATTGCACAGTACTCCAGGGTAAGACTTTTGAACGATGATCAAAATTGTATTTCCAAGATCTTATTGTTGTACTATGCTTAAACTGAAACCATTAAATTGCATCCAATTCCTAATTCTCTGCAGAGGGCATCCAGAAAAGGAAAAAAAAATGATATGCTTTGTGAATAATGTGCTTGTGATTTCTCAATATCCCATGGTGGAATTTATGATGCAAAATGGCATTTACAGTGGCTGTTACCAAATCTGGGTCATATGGAAAGAATCAAAATAGTTTAAAATCCTCCCAATGCTGGTGAATTCTTGGAAAAAAATTACAGCTGCTTTTTCAGGAATTCTTTTTTTCTCTCTGTTGCATTAGTATTTGCTGTTTGTCATGATATTGAAATAGTTAAGTGATGTGATTTGGAAGTGTGAAAATAAGCAACCTTCTCCACTGTGTTGGAAAGGAAAGCAAAGGAGTCATTCAAGACAAGAATTGATGCACAGTTCTGGAGATTAAAAGGACTTTTCACTGAGTACAGATGACAGATCTGGCAGCCCTGGCAATACCTTCCTGATTGCCTTTGCAGATTTTCAAGATTGCCTTAGGACACATTTTCCAGATGTGCCCATGGTAAACTAAAAAAAGTGCAAATACTGATAATATTGCAAAGGCCTCTGAAAACTATTTCTTTATTCTGACTGCACATTGCCAGTTCGGTCTCACTTATTTATATTTATATGCATTTCTTGACTAGCATTTAGGGAATTGCAGCTTAGAGTATCTTTTGGTTTGAAGAAGACACACTGTGGTGCAGTTCATCTGTGGATACGGAGGTGGCTCTTCAGTCTAGTTCAATGGGGCCACTGAAAGTCCATTGTTATGAAACTGTGGATGTTGTTCTGTGACACTATTCAGTTTTTGGTGATGCCAGTCTTCAAGGTGGTGGAAACTTCGTAGCACAGGTTTCATCAGTGGATTCTGTCAACAGCTGCTGCTTCTAGTTCCATTGAGTGGATGTCACAATGTTGCAGGGTTTCTATTATAGGCTTTTTCTAGAGTATGTGTGGTCAACTTTGAAGTCTCTTCCAGTGGTGGGATGCTACCGGTTTGGACCGGTTCTAGCCTCACCCACCCACCCATCCCTGCCCTATCCTGTCCTATATTTCCGTATTTTTCAGCTCAGCTGATTCGCGCGGCACAATGGATTCCCGCGCCTCAGCTGTTTTACTTACCAGGACTGCCCTAGAAGGTAAGCTGTAGTGCTTGAAGTTGGTGTATTTTGAAGTGCGCTCTCATAGAACTAGTAGTAAAAAAATTTGAATCCCACCACTGGTCTTCTCATATTCCAGTACACTATACAACAAATACTGTATATTGCATAAATAAAAGATGTTCTTTCTTATCTGAACATATTGGCAACTATGCTTTAGTCCTATGTAAAATTTATAATGCATTTCATTAATGATGTGGACCCTTTCCAGGCTGGGTTCAGGCTGGAATATAGGTATGGAAATGGCATCAGTCATGCTTGTGGAGGACCATTAGAGGGCTTGAAGTTGGTGCAATTGTTTTGTCCTCTTGGGTCTCATGATGGCTTCAGGATTAGGTAGTGGGAGATGCTTTTTGTGGTCTTTCTCCTCCTTCATATGTAGGGGGTACTAGGTGATGTAGGTGGGACTTGATGGGAGACCTCAGAGCTTCCTCACCACTCTTTTTTGACATCTATGTGAAACTTCTGGGTGAGGTCATTCAGTGGTATGGGATGTGATATTATCAGTATGCCAATGATTCTAGTTATACATCTCCACTGTTTTGTGCTATTTTGTGTTGGCCTAGTGTGTGGGGGCTGTAAAGATCTGGATGGGGAGGAACCAGCTTTGGTTAAACTTTAGCCAGATGGAGCAGCTTTGAGGTTTTGATCCTCCAGGGTCCAGTGATTTTTAACTATCAATGGGATAGCAGCTCCCCAGGCAGAACCACTGTACAATTTGGGAGTCTTCCTGGACTTATGATTCCTGCTTGATAGGCTCTTTACAAAAATACATCTTGCATGCCAATTGCTCCCATTCCTGGACTGAAAGGTCTTGCTCCCATTCCCTCATGTCTTGGTCACTTCCAAGTTGGACCATTGCAATGCACTCTGTATGGGTCATCAGAAAATTGTAGCTGGTCCAGAATACAGCAAATTGCAGGACATTGGGCACCTCTCAGTTTGCCAATACTATATCACTGCTTTGTGAGCTGTAGTAGCTCCCAGTTGCTGTACAGATGCAATTCAAGGTGCTGGTTATTAGCTTTAAACCCCTAAATGGCACAGGGCCAAATAATCTGCCCATCCCGCTAGGTTTGGGACAATCTAAGTCCCTTCCCTCAGTTATTGCATCCAGTGGGTCAATGAAGTATCCCCTTATTTTAACAGTCCTTGCCATTATAGAATGCCCTTCCCCATGAAAACTGGCAGAATCCATTTTCTTAGCTTTCGGGAAGGCCATGAAGAGCTGACCTTTTGCTTTTTAGTAGGTGGTTGTCCTACATGCTTAATATTTGATGATACTTACCAATTGTTTCATTAGCAAAACTGGCTAAAGAAGAAACTATGAATGTTTATCTATTGCCAGCTGCTCTCTGGAGTTTGAAATACCTTCCTAGAAGTGAAGCCAGCCCTTTGCCCTGTCAAGCATCTGTCACTGAACTTACATTTCTTGAGGCTATGTAATAGAGTGGGAAGGTTTTCTAAAACAAGGCAGAACATCCCTCAGTGAGAAGAGGTTGCTTAATCTTCCCCATAATTCTTTTACAAATGGTGTTTTTTCTTCATCCTGGGTTCCCCACAGGGGTGGGTTTCTACCGGTTTGCCCTGGTTCGGGTGAACCATTTGTTAAGGCTGGCTGGTGCTTGCATACCAAGAATCAAATATCAGAAAACACACAATATTGAAATAGAATGGCCTTATAAGATTTATTTATTTATTTATTCTTAGATTTATTGGCTGCTCATCTTACCACAGGGTAATTCTTATTATAAGATCAGCCTGTTGCTGTCTTGCCATGCTTATTCAGTACACAAAAGGGGAATGCTAAATACTGCTTCTATCTGTGATATAGGATACTCCCCGTCCAAATGTCTCTCATAGGAATCTTCTGTCTCAAACAAGCTTACATATTCATGATTGCTATCAGTATTCAGGTCTATCACAACTGAAGTAACTGAATGTTAAAGTGGAAGTAGTGTGAAATCTGAATAAAATCCTTAATTTTATATTCAAATGATAAAATGTGAATGGCAATTGGCAAAACATGAATTTGAGCTGAAATTCAATGTTTTTTAAAGTGATGTATTTTCTTTGTATCAGATTTATAAAAACAGAAGAAAACCCTGTAAGTTTAATGTATCATCTGATACTAGGCTCCTCTGGATATATAGCTTATGTATACCTGATTATAAATTATCTAAATTTTAGTAAGACTTTTGACCTAATCTTAATATGGTTTCATATGCACGTAAGCTGAATACCTTTTTATATATGAATAGTATTAATATTGTATGTATGAAAGCGACATGGGGTTCTGTGTCTACTGTATGTCTTGATACATTTGACTTGTTGGAGTTCAATAATTTGTTTATAAATACGGAATAACAAATGTACATGTTAACAACACATTTTAACAACACATTTTTGGAAGCATACATATCTAACATCTAATTTAATTTATCATGTCTTGTTTTATTTTAGCCAATAAAAATGTGGTCTTTTCAGTTGATCAATCTTATGAAGGAACACAGAAGACAAGCAAAAATTTAGATTCCTTCCGCTTTCATTGCATAAAAAGCTTTGGACCAGTACTAAAAGCTAAAATTCAGGTAATGGTCTCAGTTATCATGTAACTGTAATTCAGCAAAGGAATATAAGTATGAATGTATGTATCCCTTTTCCGTGGACACTCAATTATCCGTCAGGTTATAGGGTAGCAACAAATAAATAACCATCATTCTGCTGATGTGTCAAAGGGACTTGAAGATCTGGCTCTTCAACCAGGGCTTTGGCAAGTGAGCCCTTTTAGATTATGTGGGTTGTTTCCCCTCCCCGAGTCTAGTCTTGTTATTCTTGCCATCTTCACTCTTCATTTTTTGTAATTTGCTATTTTCTCATTTTCACTTTTTAAAAATTTCTCTCTTACATTTTAATTTTTTTAAAAAATATTTTATACTTTTAATTTTAAATACTTTTTAAATATTCAAATAAACAACACATTTTTAAAATAATTTGTAAATTGTAGCCAAACTGTAATGAGATAGTCTGCTTCCATCTAGCTGTTGAATACGTACATTTCTTTAGCCAAGACTTTTCTGCAGAGCCAGCAAGAATTAGTGTAATTTAATGAAGGTTTGGGACAGTTAAAGGAAAATATAAGAAAAGAGACCAAATAATTCTTGAGGTCCAAGAACTGAGGGTTCAGCTAGTTTTTTGTTTAACTTGCCTGGAATTTGCCAGAATGAAATATTCATTCAATGATTCATCTAATTATCATTATCATGATCATCATCAAGCAATAAGTAATCTTCATTTTTAGTATACTACATCTTATTCATTTGGGTCATCTTTTTTTTCTTGTCAGAACATTTTACCTAATAAGGACAGTGGATCTGATTATTCATTAATTCTGCCTTTAAAACTGCTTCCAGTTGGCAATCAAGTCAAAGTTGAACTACCAACAGGGAAGGTAAGTTTTGATTCTTAAAATGAATGATCACCTTTCCTGATAATGCTGCTGTTTTTTAAAAGTATACTTGAGTGATACAAATAAACTATCATTTAAACTTTCTGTAAAAGTTCTGTTAAAAACTCTGTTTTTCTAAAAAAAAAAAAAAGAGGAAAATGCTGCTTCCCCCTCTCCCATAGATTCAATGTAACTGACTGCTGGTCAGAAATCATACATACAGGGGTGGGGCTGGGATCTTGACGAGACAGGATGTGGATTGCATGGGTCTCCATGCAACCCCCCATATTTCTTTCCTCTGGAGGTCCAAAGGGACCTAATCCGGCTTTATAGAAGCTGGAGAATAAGAAGCATTGTGGGTACCCACGGGGGGCAACAGAGCTTCATGCCCAAGGATTAAAAAAGCGACAATGGCGTCGCTACAAGCCAGAACAGTCACCGGAGGTGAATGAACAAAAGAAGGTATCAACATCATGTTCACAGGTGAGAAAAGTGAATGCAATTTAAATCTTTAATTTTGGAGAGCTTTGGAAAACTTTGGACTTGGGGAATTTTTTTTTAGAAATAAAAAAGAGAGACTATGCCAAAAATAAGGGGGAGAAATGGCGGGGGAAAGCGAGGCATTAAAATAAACGCCGTAACACACATCTCCTGCGGAGCACCTACTGAAGAAATTGATAATTTTAACATTAACTGGTTAATAAGCACGGATATTTCATTTAGACCTGGACTATTGGATTATTAACACTTTGACTAAGATTGGTGAGGACTTTGTTTATTCCGGTTCACTCTCTTTCTTGCTGTGGAAAATTTGACTTACATGAAATAAAGATGGAACTTAAAGATACAGAGGACC
>JANHGC010004515.1:0-11689 GCA_027560395.1 Boaedon fuliginosus | reverse complement strand
AGTGGTCTTCTGGGTGCAATTCAAGGTGCTAGTAACAACTTTTAAAGCCCTTCATGGCTTAGGAACGGGGTACCTTCGAGACCGCCTCCTGCTACCTTATGCCTCCCAGTGCCCAGTTAGATCCCACAGAGTTGGCTTGCTACGGGTCCCGTCAGCCAGACAATGTCAGCTGGCGGGTCCCCATGCTAAAGCCTTCTCTGTGGCAGCGCTGACCCTCTGGAATCAGCCCCCTGCGGAGATCAGGACCATCCCCACCTTGTTGGCCTTCCATAAAACTACAAAGACCTGGCTCTGTCAGATGGCCTGGAATTAATATGCCCCCTCTTTTTTGAATGTTTTCAAATGTGCGGATGGTTGGTTTAGATGTTTTTATATTGTAATTTATGGTTTTAAACTGTTGTTTAAATTTTAAAATAAAAAATAAAATAAATGATGGTCTCAATCTGACTGAAGGTATGAATGGAAAAGGTGGGTGAAAAATAGAGAAACTGTGGTCACTTCCCACACCCTGAACCTCAAACTAGCCAATCATAATTTAGCTCAATACATTGTGCAAATTTAAGATGATTGGATAAACATCTAGCAAAAAAGGTGGTAGCTTTGGTTTTGATGTCACTGGCTTTTGACTCCTGTTAGGATATCCTTTAGGTTCTCCAGCTGTGTTGTAATTCTGGCTCCTATTTTTTCTTCTCATAATGGCTGGGTTTGTATAGCATAATAGATTAGATTAAAATGGGGTTGGGTGATTTGTATTCAGCCTGACAGGGAACCAGGCCATTGTCCTAACATAATCTGCCATCATTTTGAATCTTAATATGCTTTGTTTATTTGTTTGATTATAGTGTGTTATCTAAACTGAATACCTGTGCTTTGTTAATGTATTAACAGTATATATGACACTATCATGACAATCTCTTATCAGCCATAATAGTTTTGTTAATACTTTGATGCTAAATTGTGTCTACAGTATTTAATTAGCTGGAAATAAATATTTATCACAGTTTCTCAGTCTAATGAGCCTATATCCTTTCAGTCTAATGAGCCTATATCCTTACAGTTCAGATGGACTATAATTTGAGTTAATGTAATGTCTTCAATGTGGTTGGTCTTGTAGGTATCTGGACTAACATTTTCAGTCCAAATCTCCTGGATTGTTTGTATTGGACCACATCAACAGAAGATTTCTGGAAACGATGGGTGAAAGACATGTCAACAAAGCGTAAGAATTTCAATACTATTTTAGTCTTTGCTTTGCCAGAGTTTTTTTTTAAATTTGTTTGCAAAGTGAAATAAAAGAGAGAGACCACTATCTTCTTCTTTTTCTGATCACCTGCTCAATCAGATAGGAACTAATTGTGGGATGATTGCAGCTATTATAACCTTTCATTCAAAAAGTATAATTAGTTAAGAAAATAGGGACGTGTTCTGATTTATGAATATTTTGATATTTAAGGAAAATGACATTTCTAGGTTATGTATTGGATATAGATAATTGTAACCTTTGTAATAGGTGGATATAATAATAATAATGAAAAAGAAATGTGAATGTATAAAACCTTGGGATTCTGTCATATATTTCTTAAATTTCTCCTCAGTAGATACAGGAAATTTCTCTGTGCCTGCTCATAAGCAGCAGTGAAACCGTCGCTTCTTAGCCCCAAAGCTCTTGACCTTTAAAGCCCTACATGGCCCTACATGGCTTAGGACCGGGGTACTTTTGAAATTGTCTCCTTGTACCTTATGCCTCCCAGTGCCCGTTAGATCCCATAGAGTTGGCCTCCTTCGGGGCCCGTCAGCTAAGCAATGCCAGCTGGTGGGCCCAAAAGCGAAGGCCTTCTCTGTGGCAGCACCGGCCCTCTGGAATCAGCTCCCCTCTGGGATCTGGACCATCCCCAATCTATTAGCCTTCCTGTTAAGACCTTGCTGTGTCAGCGGGCTTTGGACCATTGACCACTCCCATTGACGCCTCCATATGAATGTATCAATATGTACGTTGTTTCCATGTTGTATATTTTAATGTGTTTTTATATTAATGTATGTTTTTTAGATGTTTTTATTGTAATTTTAGATTTTATTGCTTGTATTTTATGGTTG
Organism: Boaedon fuliginosus; assembly: GCA_027560395.1. Lineage (NCBI taxonomy): Eukaryota > Metazoa > Chordata > Lepidosauria > Squamata > Lamprophiidae > Boaedon > Boaedon fuliginosus. The sequence continues at coordinate 9,595 of JANHGC010004515.1, read as the reverse complement.
TGAGCCACCCAGAGTCCTATAGGAATTGGGTGGCATACAAGTTTAATAAATAAGTAAAATAAATTAATAAAATTACAGTTACAAATAATGACACATTTGGAGAAAATTGTGTTTATGTGGCTATTCTTTAGGGCTTGACAATGGAAGAATGATGGTGTTGTGCTTGTAGAGTTATAATAATGAACTGTTTGTTTAGTATTTTCTTATGCACAACTTTGATTTATAGTCTACTTTCCTGCTTATATGTGGGTGATACATATGAAAAATTTCATCTGGAATCAGTGCTGGAGAAAAAGCTAATTAGCACGCTGAGCCTGTGAAAGGAGGGAAGTGCATTTTTAAGCTTCTGTGACTCAGATCTGTGTCTGTATTTGGAGGGCATATTCCTTTTTGATGTGCTATTTTCAATGGATTTCTGCAACATTAAAAAAAGCCTTGCTAATCCAGAAGTGTTATATTTTGAAAATAAAAGTAAAAGTTGCCATAAATGAAGTATCTCTATATTTTGTTTCAGATGAGAATTATTCTTCAAGTGATTATCCTGCCACAGTCTACAAGCCTCCAAGCTATCCCTATGGAAAACTTTGTGAAATCTTCAGTGACATTTTAACTGATCGTCCTTTAAAGGGGGACAATCATAACTTCCTACAAGGCCTTGCTTTTGATAAAGATTATCTGCATCAGAAAGAATTCCTGAAATGGAGTGGTAAATGAGAACAATAATTTCTAGAAACACTCTAAATGTTCAGAATTGAATCAGTTCAGAAATATCTCAGTCAGTTTCATAACTATGGAAGTACAAAGGAGATAATTAGATAGTCCTATGATATCTATTCCTAAAAAGGAGATCTTTGATCTAGAGCTTACAAATTACAGAGAGATGACTAGCAAGAACCTAGACTAGATCAGAGTATATTTTAATGTATTATAAAAGAGGTATAATAAGTGTGTTTTAAGGGTAGATGACTTGCAATTATTCTTCCTGACTTTGCTGGGGATAGAAATAGCACCTTAGAGAGGACATATGATCTGTAGGATTCTTGGATACCTTTCCCTTATAAAGGAACTTTCTCTAGAGGAAAAGTATCACAAATATTTTTTGCTCCTGGGAATATTTATTGAAACACACTAAGCTTATTTTGTTTCTTTTTTGGGAAATGACCATGTAGAAGGTTGAATTTGGTCATTTAGTTCTGGAATGGTTTTCCATTTTTCCATTGCCAATGACCCACCAAACAATTCTTGTTCATTACACATTTGGAACAAATGGGAGTTATTCCCACTGTTTCATTTTCAAAATAGTCTGTTTTCAGAGATTTCTTCTTTAAGTTTCTCTTTTATCCACACCATATATAATTCTGAACATCTCAATCACATCTGTTATCATTTTTTTCTTTCTGAGACAATCTGAGGCAGCCCAGGTTTTGTTGGTGAAAAACTGTCTGGAGTTATCTTTCTCTCATGTTGGTTGGAAAAAAATGCTTACCAATTGTCTTTCAGATACTGAATTTGACACTTCTTCTAACAAGTTGACACCAAACACAAAATCCCTTTGTTTAATAGATGTTGGATTTTTTATGAACGACAGTGGTATATCACTTCTCAAGCCAGAAAGGAATCTAGATATAATTATTTTTCTGGATTATGAGATGAATGGAATCTTAAGGGTGAGAGATATGTTTTCACTATTATTTTCTTTTTGAATGCTTGTGTGCTTACACAATGGAAAGGTACTTTAGAGTTTCTTAGATCCATAATTATAGGTCAGTTATACCAAAGAAGTTAAGTTTACCAATATGGTGGATTGATTGAACAAAGATAATGTCCATTTAATAACTACCCAAGAAACAAAAAAGGATCATTTTATTTTACTTTACTTTTTATTTTAAAAAGTATATGATAGTTGCCTATATTTGAACATCAATTTTAGGTGCCGACACAGATGATGGAGGAGGTGATGAGAATTCAAGCAACTGAGACAAATAAAATGCCTTAAGATGTGATAGTCTGGAAAAAGAGAGAGAGAGACATAGAGAAACCCAAGTGAATCTCTCGAATCTGTAGGGTAGCTTGTCAATTCCATAGTATTATATCTATTAGGATCTCTATTTTGAATGTGGAAAGTTGGTAGTTACTCTGGGGGAGAAGGAAAGATAATAGTGTGAAACAGCCTTCTCTAATACTGCTTTCCTGAAGCAATATAAAATCATTTTTTTGGGGAAAGAAAGAAATCATAGGTTGGAGAACCAATTGGGAGTTGTCTGGATTCACTGATTGTGGGTCAAACTTAAGATGGATTGGAAATTTCATTTATAATTTCCTTTCCTCCATTTCCTTGCTTTAAGTATTTCTTGAGGTATTTCTAATTGACTTGAACAAAGATTGTACATGTACAAACTTGTACAAAAGTAGCTGAGAAAACAGAATTGCATATTCAAGGTACTGTATGTTTTAGCACTGAATCATCTACACTGCTTATTAGAGACAATTACAGATTATTCGGTAGGAGAGTTTCTGATTTACATATGGGAAGCAAAATGAATATATTTGGAAAGATTTTTCTTTTTTGGTCTCTTCTTCAGTCAATAAAGATGATGGCTGAATACTGTGAAATCCAAGGCATTCCCTTTCCAAAGATTCACGTGAATGAGAAAGACCGAAAGAATATGAAGGAGTGCTACGTTTTCTCAGATGAAGATAATCCCAAAGCACCAATTGTACTTTGTTTTCCACTGGTCTGTAGCACCTTCAAAGAATACTCAGCACCAGGTAAAATCAGCTGGTTTGAGCATTTGCAGTTTCTTCAGTTATTTCTTTAATTCGCATGTTGACCGAAATCCCTTCTGCAGTGGCATTTCCCAAGGTATAAAGAAAATTACACTTTGCAAATTGTGCAAATACACAAATTTTCAAATTGTGATCATTAATTATGTACGGATACACAGACATTGTTCTGTTTTCTGAATATCAATCAAGTAAACATGGCAAATTTAAGATGTGTGGAATTCAATTCCCAGAATTTCCCAACCAGCATGTTCATACATCTTAAGTCCATACATTTTAAAATACATTGAGCTAAAGGAAGACACTAATTATTCTATTTAAAAATAGCTTAGGTAGTTCTAGGTTTTAAATCTGCACCTGAAATATACTCAACCAGATTGATATTGGCCCTCTAGAGACAATAAATGGAGAAACTGACTAAACAAGCATCATAACACAAACTTTGCAAATTATTAAGATGTAAATGTATAAGGATGAAATTTGTGTCATGTTACCTCATGCATTGTGATTTTAATGCAGTTTTAGTTCATTTGTGGATGTCTATGCCCAGCTATCCCAATTCTTCTTTTCCAATATTTTTTAAGCAGAGAGGTCATCAAGAACAAATAATGGAGTTGAGCTATGGTGAAGGAAAAAAATCTTCAGCCTTATTGTTTTTCTGCTGTAGTCTCTGTCCCTGCCTTAGGACAATAGGCTGCATCTAGAGAATAACAGTAGAATAACAATTCCTATAACTGTGAGTGAGTTCATCATGGATGAAGTCATGGGTGGAATCTATTATTTGATTGTTGCAGAACACTGAAGTGCTCTGGAATTTAGTGCAACTGGAAGGTTCCCTAAGCATAGATGGGCACCATTTAAGGTGTTAGAAGGTTAATATTCTAGAAGTCATCCAGGGATGCCTGGAAAGGGTAGGGCTGAAATTTTGAATACTGTTTTTTATTGGGCTATGGATGGGGGACTGGAGATCTTTCAAAAAGAAGCCAATTCTACTCTCACCAAAATTTGACTCTTTTTCACTGAACTCTACAGATCACGGCATTGCTATAGGGATGCTGAAAAACTACATACAGCCCCTGATTTGCTCATTTCTGGCCAGTAGACTCTGCTTGTGTCTCTTATTTTACCAAACAGCTGAACTATAACAAACTATCTTCCTAAAAATATCATGAGCAGTTAATGTGAGCATAGGAATGTAGCAGAGTGAGGAGGGGAGGGATGCACACAGCTGTCCATAATGGACCTCACATAAGATTTTACTTTCCTCTTTAAGTCCAATGGGAATATATTCGAAAGAATGTTGGACAAAGATTCCTCATTGATCTCCAATCTGTTAACTGGAGACAAGCAGAAAGGGACTCTTCAGAATAAGTTTAGCATTCATACTGTTGAGTTATATACTATAGCTGTGAGACGGAGGTTAGTCATCTACACACTAGGGCTTCCAATGACATCAAGACAAGATCAGAGGCAAATAGCTTTATATTGCCTTAAAAGTCTGCCTTAAAAAAAGACTTGGCTTAAAAAGATGCTTTAGGTACAGGTAGTCCTTGACTTACAACAATTCACTTAGTGACCATTCAAATTTACAACAGCACTGAAAAATGTGACTTATGACCATTTTTCATAGTTTTATGATTTCTCAGTTTCAGGTCATGCAAGAAACAATTGGCATAGCTGTAATAATACCTGATTTACCTAATTTCAAGTATACTCTGAAGTAGCTTTTCAATTTGCCTTTTTAAAAAAGGATCTCCTATTATATTGCCACCAACGTCTAAGTTTGGAAAGCATTTCTTAGCCTTGCAAACTATTTGTGGCTGATAAAAATTATCCTTTAAATAGTCGAAAGGCTACCCACGGAAACGATCAATTGAAGATATTTCTTTCACAGGCACTAATAGGTAAAAAAAGAATGTCTTTCATGCTGCAAAGTCTGTTAATTTCACAAGTAAGATGGTCTACATCAGTCAGGGCAAGGGTTGGGAGCAATATTTAATATTCTGAGTTATGGCAGATTTTTTGAAAATGTTTACAGAAAAATCTGCTCCCTTTTCCTGTTGATTGGAAAAAGAGGGTTCCCAGAGAAACCTGCTTGATTGTTGGGATTTATACCTGGAGTTTTATTGACATACTAGCTGTTTACCTGGCTTTGCCCGGGTATAGTCATGGTGCAGCTCCCGCCGGGCCCGACACTCCCTCCCTAGCCAATCAGACGACTCCCCTCCTAGCAGCTCTGGTCTAGCCCGGTTTCTCTCTGCCAAGCGACCGGCTTGGAATCTGCTCCATTGTGCTGCGCTGGGCAAAAGGAGGCTGATCTCCAGGGAGCGGGGAATCTGGGCTTTCCAAGAAGCAAGGCTGCAGGAAAAAGGGTGAGCCACTGGGCTTCTCCAACCACCCTGCTGGGTAGGTTAAGGACAGGCAAGCCCTGCCCCGGGACTCACTGGGCTGGTAGTGGCAGCAGCAGCAGCAGCAGCAGCAGGAGGTTCCATCAGACACCACTGACTCACTCTAATTCTGTCAGTTCAGCCAGGCGGGTGAGGCGAGGCTGCATGCACTGCTCACCTGCCATGGTCCACCTGCCATGCTCCAGCCGGGCTCATCCTGCAGGAAGTGCCCCCAAAGCTGCCCACGCCCCTGGTCTGGATAGGATATTTGCTGGCCTGGAAGGGGATTTTGCAGCTGTGGGGCTCCTGCTGCCCCCTCCCTGCCTCTCCACTGTCAGTTACGTGGGCAGGGAGCGGCGGGCAGCAGCATCCCAGCTCCTCTGGGCTCAATGCCCTCAGCCATTGAGGCTGGAGGAACACAGGCATGACAGCTCAGTTTCAGAATGCCAGCTCCGTTTCAAATCAGCACATGCACAATGGATAAATGCTCCTTGTTAACTGAATGCCGCCTCAGTTTCAAATCTGCACATGCGCAGTGGAGAATTGCTGCTTGTTTTGTGTTTGCACCCCAAAAAAGGAGTTAGGAAGGACACCTACCCTTTGGAATCTCTGACAGTGCTTTTCTTACTACGCTTTTCTACCTATCTGGCAAGTTTGAAGTAGATTGGTGGAGAACTGCAAGTCTGAATAAAGCACATACAAACAAACACCTCTCTTTTATAGATATAGATTGCAGTAATATTCCAGAACGGAAGTGCTTTCTCCATAGTACATAATTTTAACTTTAACTTTTCACCAAAATGGAGAACGTCTATCAATATGTCATTGCTATGTCAAGTGCAGAAAATGAGAGCACAAAATAGATAAGTTTATATAAAACCAATTTATTTTGCGTCCAAGTACCTAATGTTTTAAATCTTTACCTACAGTGCATTGTTTTGTTTGAAATAAGGTGCACTCACTCACTTTTTTAACCTTTCAGGGGTCAAACGCACTCCTTCAGAAATGGATAAAGGTAAAGTCAATCTGGAAAAAGACATCTCACCCTATCAAACCCTCGAAATAACCTACACTGAAGAAAACCTTGATAAATTAATACATTTATGCAGTTACAATATTCTTTATAGCAAAGACTTAATTTTCCAAGCTATTCAAAGTGCTATGCAGAAAAAGCGACGCGGTGGGTTCAGAAATGATAAACAATGATTATTTGTCTCCTTAAAGAGAAGAAATCCAATATGTAACATGATGCATTGTTTGAGGCAATGTTAATTGGTTATCATTATGCTGCAGTTTGTTGGATGCTTGGATAATTCTCACTCCTGATTGATTTAGCAAGTGGATTTAAAACTAAATATACTGCCATAGGCTTTCACAACTGGTATTTTTATTGGGCAGTCTTGGGCTTCAGGGTTTTGTGACTGTGGTCTATAGAACAGATGTAGTGATGTTAATCAGCAGCTCTGCCTTCAGAGGCAAAGTGTTCAGCTAAGCAGAAGCACAGACCACTGAGCAGCGACTGACAGGGATCCTATCTTTATAGTTAGGCATCCTGACTAATTGGTATTTAGTAGGTTTCCAATTGGTGCAGGTTGGTGAAAACTAAGAGAGGGTGAGAGATCACTTTGCTTCTGAATATGTCAGACACAGTTGTTGGGAAAACATCAGGAAATCAGTTCTCTAGACTACGGTCACTAAACCTTGAAATGGCTTTTAAGCACCTTGTTTATTTGAAATAACCATCTTGTATCAGGTAAATTCTAGTTTGTATGCCTGTATAATCAAGCTATAATTTGATCAGTTTTCTTCTCTTAGATCTAGTATTCATAATTCTATTATTTCTTTGATTTTCTTATAAAGGTGAGATTAATGAAAGCCATACATTCAAATATTACCTATTGGTGTTATCCAACATTTACTGTTAGAAGTGATTTTAGGAGATGGTGTTGGCTTAAATTGATGACATACTGTTTTCTGAAGTAATTGAACCACAATTATGTTTCTTTATAACATTGTAAGAGAACTTATTCTCTATCACTATCTTGGACATGATGAGATGTGGTTGGATTTGAACACTTGCAGAAAAGCATGAACTGACTTCCCTTTATTCAGTACCAGCTGCAAATAGTGGCAGGATATAAACAAGGGTAAATATTTAGTTTGGAAAATGAGAGTTATTCTTTGTTATGACTGACACATTTCACATGTAAATGATAGCAGTTCATAATGAAAATTATTTTATTATTTAAATGGAAATCTACCTGGAAATAAGTTGAGTAAATTCTATATGACTTACTTTTGAATTAAAACTCAGAAGTTTAAAAAATAAGAGGCAATTTAAGGATTAACCTTTGGTATTAATTTGTTTGAAATTCTAAAACCACATTGGTATAACTCAACAGATATTGAATCAAATTCTGATTATATGCTTTCAAACATGAGTCTATAGCTTAGTTTATTAATTTATTGAAACTGTCTGTGGTTTGAGACATTTATTTAATATATTTCTGTACTGTTTTCCATATAATTGCTTCTTGAAGATGTTTATTCTTTTATCTTCCTAATGACAATGCTGAAACTTCAAATGTTATCTCACATGTGGAATAATGATAAATGAAGGACAATCTTTTTATCATGAAGATCTGATTAAAATTCAACTATGGAAGCTTAACTGTTGGTAGCTATTGCCTGACAGCTATGGGTTTGCTATTTTTTTGTGATTTAATTTATTGAACCCTCTCCCATGACACATGTTGTTAATCTTTTTTGAAAAAGGTTTACTCATTTATCCATTGTAGAACGAAAAACATAAATCTTTTGAGATTAATCTGAGAACATGCTACTATTTTTCAAAAATTCTTCTTACCAGAGACTTCTGTACTCTATTACTGTGGAAACCCCCCCTAAAAATGTATGTAGCAGTATACAGTGCTACATACACTATTTCATAATAAAACAAATAAATTAAACTTGTGTGTTACTGGATTTATTTAAAAATGCAGGAACGTGTTTATTAATTTAAGGAAGACCTGAATAAAATCTGGTTTCTGTACTATAATTTTTCTTTAGAAAACAGTTTTAAAACTTTGAAAACATATATTAATTTATTTCTTGTGCTAGTATGTCACTGACTTCAATTTTTAAAATATTGTTTTTTTTTAAATATAGACAAAGTGAGAGGCAGAATTGGTTTTATTACTTGCTATAGATTTAATTAACTTTCCCAATACTTTTTAAAACCAGTAATCAGGAGTTCCCCGGTACTAAAAGCTGGCCTGGCAAGGTTATGACACTTCTCTAGCCTTCATATTTGCATAGAAGAAGTATTTGCTGAGAGATATCTGCAGTGCATTTTTTTCTCATATAACTAAGAATTTTCATTAAATGAAATCCTACTTCTCATTGTTCCATCTCCAAACTGCTATGGATGTTAAAGAGGATGATATGGCTAATATTTGACCCCAGAAGTTCTCGTGTTCATGCTAAATAATGATGATGACAGCATTGATATACTAATGGTTGTCCAATATTAACAACAAACTTTCATGGCTTTCAAATGCATGCAGTTATAAATTCCTGGTGCTCCACAATTTAAGTGATAATTGTTTATAATTTTTGGCAGAAATTTTATTTTTATAATTTTTGGCAGAAATATTGGAGGGTTATAAATGTACATTTTGCATAGGACTCATTCAATAGTGTGCATATTTCTCTTTCAGTGGTACCTCTTAAATTAATCGTAATAGGGTATAGGCAATAGGGTAAATGAACGGAAGAATCTAGCAACTCTGAGAAATTCAAGCAAACTATATTGCTTCTATTTCTTCCTGAAAAGATATTTAAAGATCCCCTTTGATTTCTTGCGATCAATCTTTATTCTAGATCTCTCTGCAGCATCACAGTTGTCTACATGGTTTGTTGTGTCCACCATAGGCTCAGTTCTGCTTCCTGGAAAAAAAAATGATTAGCATTGGATGAGAAAGACACTATATAAACAGAAGACAATAGACATTGTATAAAAAAAATAAAACAGATATTTTACAATGCCTGCATGGCAAATCATTCCATTAAAAGTTGCTGCCAATTGAATTCTACGCTTTCATGATTTTTCTGCTGAGTGACATGACATGACTGTACAAAGTATATTTTGCATCGTAAGCCTTAATTTATTAGTAGTAAGCTACCCAAAGTTTTCTTTTTTTATAGTATAGTCATTTTTTCTAAACAGAGCTTTAAAGAATCAGCTTTATATCAAGTCTAAGTACTTTAACTCAGAATCGGGTGGGCTGCTATGGGTTCGCAGGGGTTCAGGCAATCCTCTAGCTAAGAGTCTGCCCATTGTGGTGAACCCATAAATCCCACCCCTGGCTGGCCCCACCCACCCCACCCCTCCCAGGAATTTCCACATGCCCGTTTTGGATGCC
>JANHGC010004514.1:40148-54922 GCA_027560395.1 Boaedon fuliginosus | reverse complement strand
CAAAAATAAGACCTGGTGCCTTTTTTGGTGGCAAAAAAAATATAAGACAGGGTCATATTTTCGGGGAAACACGGTACTGTGATATCATTGTTGTTGTTGGTTTAAAAAAAGCTTACTTTAAAATGTGACTTTTAGTTTTAAGAATTTAAAATATATGAATATAGAATATAGAAAAAATGTAGACTTATATCCAAGCAACTGCTTTTTCCAACTTGGAAGAGGGTGTGGAGGGATTAATAGAAAAAAGAGGAGGCAAACAAAATTAATTTCAGAGTTGTTATCCTCGTTCCATTATTTGATTAAAAAAAACCTGTAATAGAGAAAGTATGGAACTGCCTCACTTCTGTATATGTGCAGTGGTAAGGCCTAGGTGTACCTCTTACTTCTAAAGGGCGCCTTCATGTAACAGTAGGAGATTAGCCTAGAGATGGGTGAACTTGGAGGCTATGTTAAGCCCCTGTAAAGCAGAAGTGTTTGCCATCCGCCAGTGAAGATTTCTGCAGCATGCACAGCACAAACCAGGAGCGAGTCAAGTCTTTGCCTGACACCTTTTCCTCCACTCTTCTTGGTCTTTTGCAGTTGGAGGAGGACAGGCATTCTCAACACTCTCTCCCGAGGTACAGCCCCCTAAGAAGACTGGCGTCCTCCGTTTTCTCCTCCTCAACCCTGGAGACAGAACAGTACCCTCACCTTGGCGGCACTTTCATACAGCGCAGCCGTTCGGCGGAGAGCAGCCCCGTGCGCATGCCCCACCGCAGGCACATGCCCCTCACAGCAGGAAACCACAGACTTATGCCTTCTGTCCTCCGCATTTCCAGATCCCAGCTCCAGCAGGTGTGGGCCCGCTTCACACACAAAACATAGCCTGTACTGGGGAAAGCAGCAGCCTTTGTAATGCAATAATAAAGCCCACCTACCCCATTTGTCACCATTTAATGCAATATTGAATCCCAGTCGACTTTTGGCCTAGAAGGTATTGTAAATGTCTAAATCCCCTGCCAAGAAAAGGACTCAGAACACCTGCCTCTCTCTCTAATTCTCCGCTATATGGTTCAGAGGCTCATCATGATTCAAGAGTAGAGCTAGAATTGCATATAGCTTATTAAATGCTGGTCACAGTACAGTACTGCAAGGGGATGGTGTGGAACAGTGGGGTATCAAATATGAGGCTGTAACAGTGACTACAAGATACAGTAAGTCTTGAGCGAAGAGACAACACAGACGAGAGGGGGGGAGGGAGGGAGGGAGAGCTTTACATTAAGATAAAATCACTGCAGAGTTATGTGTTGATCTGTGCTGATGTTGAGGCCTTTTTTTCACATTTTACTTTGTTAATTTAAGTAAAAATGCATGAGAAATTGGAGTCCATTTTAAGAAGGATTCACAGATGCATATTTTAAAAATTACAATGTCAAAAACCACTGTCTTTTTGCTACAGTTTCTATACCACAGTCAAATTGCACATCTCGCTTCCCTTTGAATTTGCCTTTACTTTGCAACTCTCACTGCATAGCTTGGGCTGCATTTCTACATCCCCAGCTCAGCCTTTTAGGCATGAGGATATGATTCATGTTTTTATCTTGATCCATGCAGTGAATGCTCTGAAGGTATCTAATCTTTAGGAACGTTTACCTGCCAGTTTCCTGGCCTGGCTTAGTGCATTCTTGATACTAAAATTATTCTGCTAGTATATTAAGAAGAAACTAGCTGATTTATGAAGAGATTAATTATATTTAATTAGAATGCTCCCCCCCCCCTTTTTAATACTTATTTCATCAGTCAGTTTTTAGGACAATGTAAAAAGAAAAGAAAAATTGTTAGAACACCTGCTTTTAACTAGATAAAATTCTTTTAAATTGTGGTCCTTCAGCATCCATTAGTCAGAACCTGGGTTAAAATACATATTTGAAATGCTCAAGCAAGTCATTGATACAGACTTTCAGTTAAGCAGAAGAGAGACTAATTGTAAAACAACAATAAAAGTGAAAGAAATGGACTGAGTAACACTTTGAAATTTCTGCTATGGAACTTCCATGGAATTTTCTGGGATTACTGGTATTTGCATTCTGAACTCAGTATAATGAAAAATTTTCTGGATAAATTTAGAACGTCAATTTATCAGAAACTTTAAAGTAGACTCCCAAATCAGAATTGACTTAAACTTTTTACTTCATATTGAGTTGTTTAAAATGATCTGTTTATTTGTTTTTTCAGATATAGCATGAAACTTCAATTATATTTTCCAATGTTTCCTGTACTTAGGAGGGGTAGAATTGTCTTAAGCACAAGCTGTCATGCTTCCCCCATTGAATTACGTTTATTGTCACAGCATTTCATAGTTATTGCTCTTAGCTGATGGCAGTTTTTATTGTAGATCTCTCATATTTGCTATATAGAATAGAATGGCTAAACCTGGATGTAGGAAATGTATGTCCTATTTTACAGATAACAGTCCTGCATTTGAAGACATCCTCTGTAAAAAGGGCTATCTCCAAATTTAATGTAAACAAATGGAATCCAAAGAAGGGATAGCCAAAGGTGTTGAAGTTTTGCATTAGCACCTGCCCAAAAGACTGTGCAGGCACAAGTCTCTTATCAGTCTTCCCTAATAAGTTGAGATTATGTAGTTACTTTTAAATTATAACAATGATTTCTACATTTGTACAGGTGCATACAATACATATAAGCACATGTAAATTTAATGTAAATTTGTGTTCTTTTTTTGTCTCTTTGTTAATAATATCTGACAGCTCAGGTGTCAACAACAGTCAAAGAAAGCTTTGCTTCTCGTGTAATGCTTTTCCTTCATATTATGTCTTAATAGATAACAATCACAATCTTGTGATTTAGTGGAGTGGAAACTATGGTAAATAGTACAAATTTGTAGAGGGAAAAGTTAGTTACATGATATTTATTCCAAAGATTACGTAATTTGGGGGTTTTATATCTTCAATCCAAAGGCAACGTGCATGCTTAAACCTACGTTGGCATCAATTGGAAAGAATTATGTTTAAAATAGCATACTAACAAATCTCTTTTGGTACCTGGCTTCTTGCTTTCAAAAAGTGAATGAAGTATAAAATAGTAGCACTAATTTAGAATTTCAGTATTTTGGTGCAGGTTGTCATTTCCTTTCCACCTCTTAAAAAAGCATACTCAGCAAAAATTCTGGGAGATGTAGAACAAAACAAAAAGCACAAAAGTGGCCCACAGAATGCCCTGTTCTAATGGTTGCACAGGTCCTATTTATGACCTTGTCCATACAAATCAATTTCATTATTGAAAGCAAAATTATTGTGCTTTTTGATACACATATCAGTATAAATGATCAGTGTCTAGAATTTAGAGAGATAGGATAAAATTACAGTTAATCTGTGGAATGAATGACTGAATGATCTGAAAGATGATGGAAAAGAGGCAATTCCCTATATGTGGCCATGTGGTCGGAGGCCAACATAATTCTGATTGTGTTTAGAGTCCTTCTGGAAACAAAGAATAATTTAAGATACAGTAGGTCTAACAAAAATTATGTATTTCTTTTGTAGATTATTTACAATGCCCTTATTAAAAAGAAGCCTCCAAGATAAAAACTTTCAAACCCAAATAAAGAATTTGTGAATTCTCCTAATTAGCTAACTAATCAATCTTATATACCAATCCAACTTTCACTCATTTGGAATAGTTTGTATATTTCTTATCAGACTGGTTTTTAAATGAAAACCATAACACAAGTATAATGTATGAAACAAGAGCTTCAAAATATGGACACGCGAGAATATCTAATATTCTCAGACTTGCTGTTTTCCAAGCAAAGAACTTCAAGATCTGTTTATTTATTAGATTTATTGGCTGCCCATCTTACCACAGGGTAACTCTGGGCATCTTATAATATTAAAAAGATAAAACTATACAAATCATATACACAATATGAATAATATACTAAAATTTACAAATACAAATACTCAATCTTAACTAAAAGATGGTGAGGGAGGAAGTAGGACGGGGAGGAGGGGGATCTGTTATTAATCTATCAACCACCCCAATGGGAAGCTCTCTCCCCAATTATGGTCCTGAGCCAACTGGCAGGGCCAGGTCTTTTAGCTCTTGAGGAAGGTCAGGAGGGTTGGAGCCAACCTCACTCTGAGGGGCAAGATGCTCCAAAGGGCTGGAGCAATGGCAGAGAAATATTTTTTTAAGTAATCTGAACCCGTAGCATGAAGGGCTTTAAAGCTGATTACCAACACCTTAAATTGCATCTAGAAGCAAACTAGCAGCCAGTGCAGCTCGCAGAGCAGTAGTGTTATATGGGCCACTCTTGGAGCCCCAAAAGCTGCCCACACCATTGCACTTGCACCAGCTGTAGCTTTGAAATGGTCTTCAAGGGTAGCTCCATGTAGAGCGTGTTGCAGTAGTCCAAATGCTAGATGATAAGTCTTGAATGACTTGAGTGCAGGGACTCAAAAAGGTTGTCTCAAAGTCATTTAAATATATAATATGCTGTTTGTAATTTTCTGGTATGGTCACAGTCCCTGCATCCTTTGGTAAACTTAATTTTGCTTGAGAATTCAACTTGCTTTTAAAGACTTACAAAATATATTTAAATGTTCATCAAGCCATTCATGTGTTTTTGAAAGCATTTCTTAAGTGCTGTGTTAAACACTATGGAGCAGTACAGTGAAAAGAAGTTATGCATCCCCTTAATGTTATTTACTTGTAACATGTTTTGTGTATTTGCATGTGCACAATTTATGGATTTTAAAAATGACTTTGCACTTTAAGGCACAAATTGGTTGCACCTTTCTGCAGCATAATCTTCACCGAACCCATTGTAGCCTACTTCTCAACTTCCCATCATGTCTTGCCACCCTCATAACCACACATCATGGAGTGTTGTGGTTTAGTATATCTGCAAAGGTCCCAGTTGAAAAAAAGTCTGAAGCTGTACTATAATATTGATATTATATAGTATATAAAGTGGTAAGTAAAATGTACAATTTGAGAAGGCAGTTTAGTAAATTATTAAAAACAAAATAATTAAAGACAATAATAATTTTAATAGCGCCTATGAGAGATTTATTCCCTTGAGGCTTATTCCATGAATGATGAAAATGGGGAAACAGTTCCATTGATCACAATGTGGTATGTTATTAAAATACCCCTAGCTGCAAGATCAACTTAATGTTGAAAATACCTCATTGATGCAACCTTGATTTGTAATGAATGGAGATTGAACCCATTATGCTGCTCTAATTGAAAATTAATTTTTTGAGTTCAATTTCTAAGATTTCCAGATCTTAATATAATTGATAAAATATTTTGTACAGAATTCTTAGCTCTGTGTTTCATAATATATAACACTTCTTTGTCTATGAACTGATATATCATATTATTTTTTTCCCAAAACTGCTGAAAGTTCTTGAAACCTAAGACAAAAACCATAGCTCTCTGAGAGCACATTGGCCTATAAAAGGCCTTTTTTCATTGAATAGTAGAAATTAACTCCTTTTTCTCCTTGGACTTTCTTCCTTGTTTCTTTCCTTTTACCTCATGCTCAACCCATAGATTTTTGCCTAGTATTCCTCAACTTACGTTCTCACAATTTCTGTTCTCCTTTCTTCTGTATCTCTTACATGCTTTTCCCCCCTTTCTTCCAAGTTCCCCTTCTTTAGGGATGTTTCTGCCCGTTACATTAATATCTAGAATTCTGCATAACTGTTCCTGAACCCTTTTTCTAAGCTATTTTTTTCTTATAATAATAGTTCTAATTCTCAACCTTTTAAAGGTGCTTGCTTCTTATAAATCACAATGATTGTGAATACAATTTCACAGTCAATCATTTTGGGCTGGTAGGTGATACAATAAGCAAATGATGTATATATGATAATATATTGGCTTTTTATAGTATCTTTCATCCAAAATGTTCTAAAGTGCTTTACAAAACATGTGCACAATATATGCAGTACACACATAATATTTATTTATTTAACACAGCTGCTCCATAGTGATTTCAAAAGCTTGGTTCTGCTATCTGTGATAGTAAAATAGGGTTACATTCAAAGCTCCTTATGCTGCTGCTAAACACCTGTTAGTAATAGACTGTGGCCTGATAGGAAAATTGATATTCTAGAGAATATTTCTACAAGAAAGATGATACAAACTAGATTTGATTTAGGCTTGAAGGATGTTATTCTGATTGTGGGGAAAGACATCCAGTCACTTCCAAAGAAGGTCAGGATCTTGTTTTACATTATCTATGGAATTATTTCATAGATCCAATACTGTGAATCCACTAATATGGATTTGTGAACTGGCTTCTATTTTTTGATCTTTCACATAAAATAGTCAAAACTTTATAAAGTTATTCCATTTTATATGAATGTCTAAAAATGAGATTATAGTCATTTCTTCCTTACTGAATGGTAGTGATACTTCCCTCATTTGCCATAAATCCCTTAGTATAAGAATATTAGAATCACAGGGAAAACGTTTACCTTGTGTATTCATATGTTGTGGGTTTGGGATCAAACCAACTTCTACATGTGGGTTATTTCTAGCATAAATATATTAGAAATCCTAACAAATCAGATAATTAATTAGATTAATTTTAACTTAAACCGATCGTAATTTTTCTGATTATTTTCAATATTGGTATTTAGAGATTTTTTTAAAGATGAAATATATGCATGCACATATATATCCCAGCTTATTTTGTATGTTGTATTCCAGGACATAATGCAGTCATTGGAGATAATCTACCATACCAACCTTAATTAGGGTTTTGCTTTTATGGTCATTCCCTCCCCCACTTCTACAAGAAGTTGGGTTAGATAAAAATACTGGACAGCTCCCCTTTTCTAAAATATTTTTCCCCACTCGCCCAACATCAAATGTTTGTGGTTATTGGTGAATCACTCCTGCCATTTTGAGTAATTCCTTAATATTTCAGCATCAAATGACACTTTCATCTTTGATTGTATATCTTGTCCGTTATTATTTCTTTTGGTCTTTGATCTATTGAACAACTGAAAGTAGTATAGGATCAACATCAGAGAATTTTATGCAGATTTTGTTCTGTTGTTTCTCAGTGGGTTGGGTCTGAGTTTATGATAGTACAAGTTGAGAAATGCCTGATGTGAGGTCTCATCTTGAAATTAGCACTGCAAAGAAATTCAATCAAATGGAAAACTACTTTTGGCAGTTTTTAGAAGAAACAAAATAACATATTATTCATGACGTGCAGATAATTTTGCTTCTGAAATGCTTATAAAACTTCCTTTTTATAAGTCACTACTATCAAAAGCTGTCACTCTTTAAGCACAAGCCTCTGCTGATAAATGAACTGAAGTTGTTGTTGAAGTGCAGTTTCCCATTGCATTTGGATTTGGATTAAGGCATTTGGCTCTGTACTTGCAGATCAAAGTCAATCACTTTGAAGGGTTAGGTTATCATAATTTTATTTTTGTGCAGTTTTGTACAGCCTACAATTTATGTTCCTATTTTACAAGGATTCTTGATAGAAGCTACATAGTATTGAAACTGATTTCCTGGATTTTGTCTTTCCCCACAATGATATGAAACTGGTAAAGAGTATTTTTTTGTTGTTGTGTATTTTGGTAACACTTATAAAGTAACAGTTGATCAAGCTCCTTTTATTGTTAGACTTCGGTATATTGAATCATGATAACATTTAGTTCTACTTTAGCAGTTTCACAACAGCACAAGGATAACATTTATAGTAAATGTTTTTAACACTCCATTTGATGTATTGGTAGTCATTGTAGTATTCAAACTACTGAAAAATGATATAATGAATGTAAAAAAAAAACACACACAAGCTGCTATAATTATGTAACTTGGAGTTGAAAGTTTATCTCCATTTTTGCATTAACCTGCATGTAATTTAACATTCAGAATCAAATTTATGATCTATTTTTTTTAAACAATGTACTATGTTTTCTGTTGAATCCTGTCTCTTCAGTGTACCTAGCTTAATTATATCTTCTTTGTAATAAATCACAGAGCTTCCTAATCAATAAATCATCACAAATGCAGGCAAACTATCTCTAAACATAAAATGCATCTACATTGCAAAAGCTGTTCCATGTAACAATAGAATAAGAAGGATGCTCAAAGGACACTTACTTGCCCCTTCGCTTTGGTCCTTCCTGAGAAAAAACAGAGCTTGCTTATATTTGGCCTTATCTCTGTACCAAAAAGATACTGATATTTTCAGGCTATATTACAGTTTATTACTTCTTCCCAAGATTGGAACAAAGATAGTTAATGAAATTTCTCCTCTTCTCTGTCTTCCTATGTTTTTTTTTTCAAACCTGTACAGGTGAACCATAGCAATATATGAAGAGTTTCAAATAAAAGGATTGACTGAATGAAAGGCATATTTCCTAAGGGGTTAATTTCAATGCTTCTGATTCATGCAATCTAGATTGCAGTGTATCTTAGCCTGCCAGTAGTGATAGCCATGGTTGCTAACATACTGTAAAGCTATGTTGATGAATCAGGAACACAGAAAGCATATTGGGACCTATCCCTAGCTTAGAAAAAAACTATAAATGGAGGAATAGCTTCTGAAAGCCATCAAACAATACATGTGTCTAGAATTTAGAAAACTAAGTTGGTGAGAATGGACATATTACAGTGCAATCATGCAAGTTCTGGACTTGTATTTTACAAACCAGATATCCTAAAAATTATTTAACAACATTTTGAAATTGTAGATTTGCCAAATCTGCAAGTTCTAAATAAATAACATATTCTGCCCACAAAGGATCATACCAGTTTCAGGATATACTAAATTCATGCTTATTAATTCTTCTGGGAGCTGGATTGTTATTTGTTGAAATACATCTGCATTTCTGAGGATTAAGGCATCTGCTAGTTTCTTATGCCTGAGATCACTTGATGTAACCTGTGTTATGTTTCTTGGACTTTCTAGTTTTCTCTCATAATCATTAGCACCCTCAGGGACTAGAGTATCTTTCTTTTGCCTTATCCTAAGCCCAGACATTTGCTGCTACTGTTTATTGTGGGTCAGCAGTTGGCAGTACTAAGATTTTGAAGGCGAGAAGGATTGGATTCCTCCCCCACTTCAGTTTACACACTGGTCCAATATGTATAGAAATGCAACAGTGATGATTTTATAGGATCAGCATGCATACAAAGAATCAATTTCTAACTATAGTTTGTCTTAATGGTGGAATCATATTCTCCTTCTCTAGAATAAATTCCTCCTTCTCTCACACGCACATCTTACCTGGCTGTGCAATCAAAACCTCTTCTCTGTTGTTCCAGAGCATAAAGACTAGAAGCCATGTTCCAAAAAGATGACGTGACAACAAAAACTGGATTTTATTTCATTTCCATTTAAATTGAATAAAAAATAAATGTGGTTAATATAATTATTCCCTAGTCATATAGTTTTCTTATATTGTAGTTTTTGAGGCTTCTAGAAAAAGCACTGGAAACTTGCAGGGGTGAAAGTGTGACACGCAGTCCTGAGGCCTCAATTGTGCATATAACGGACTTCTAATGTCAAATCTTTAATTTTAAGGCTCATCACTTCTCAGCTAGACCAGAGTGTCAGTCAGTATTGATGTATTTGCTGGATGCTCTTTAAAAAGAAATTTAGAAAGAATGGAATTCATGTTAGAAAATGAATGCTTGGTCCAGCGGTGAAGATGCCATATTACATTTGCACCAGCTTTTTTTCCTATGGCAGCATACTATCTTGGTGTGTTTTTCCAAACATCCAAGTTTATTTTTGTTGCTTTTTTCTTATATGGAGTGCCAATTCTTAATATTTTAAATATCTTTTTAATGAAAACCTCAGGAATTAGGATCATCCCAGTTACTGCAGACTGATACATGTATATTTAGCATTGACTGAAAAGGCCTAAATCCCTTCTTAGGAGAGTTATGAGGTATAACTTTATTGTGGCATAGCAGGAATTAATTTGGAAGGACCAAGTTATCAGAAGGGGTTCAAAAGTTTGTTTTCCCTGAGCCTTTTTATTCTTTGTGTGTGTTGCTTGTTAGAACTGAAGATAATTTTCTGCGCTCCTGCCTTTCACTTTTTGTACTGACATTGTATAATATGCTTGCACTATTCCCCTGGGCAAACCAAGCATGTAAGAAAAAAATTGAAGCTTCTTCTTTTTTTGGATAAAAGCACTGTATTACTTCTGTATATAGAGAGACTAATGGCAAGACAGAACTTGAAATTCTATCTTATGTATAAAAGCATGCACTGAATTACTTGTATGTAGAACATGCTGTAAATGCTGCAGAGTACTGTAAGATCCTACACTTGAAATCATAAATAACAAGCAACTTCATCTTTTAAAACAAAACAAGAAACAAAAAAACTAAACCGAAGCTGTGCAATGGATTTTGTGCCTTTTTTAAATCCATGTATGTTAATCCAGACAATCGGAAAAAAAGCTTGTATACTACCAAAACCTTATTAAAGAATCAAAGGCATAACTTGTGGCAGTGTTTTTTTTAATCTCATTTTTCACTGGACTGTTGCTCTTGTAATGTAGACTTCAAATCCAAATGCAAACTCTCTTTACCTGGCATTAGCATTGTGGAAGATTTTTATTAGTGAAAGGGAGAGATACATTTTTAATAGAGATTTAATAGAGAAAAGGATCCTGCTCTACTAGCCTAAATATTACATCCTGCATCTTAGCATAAGAGGATAGATTTTCTTGAACATCCTTCTTTGGACTCTGTATTTTGTTTTTGCTAATGTTTTCTCCCTTCCTCATTTCTCTGACTTCCCATTAGGCCTTGGGACAGAGAGAAACCAGTGTAGAAATATGTCAGCCTAAAAAAACAATTAATGGTTTGATGCTTGTGAAGTTAACCAATCTTTCTAAATGGGGAGGGCAATGAAATGGAATACTGACTAGGGCAGTGGTGAAGAGAGCAACAACCACTAGGCATGCCAGGGCATCAAGATCAATTGTAGCAGGAAAGTACATTGTGTGTGCTGGCCAGACAAGGTAAAATGTATAAATACAACATTGATGCATAAATGAAGCTTGATCCCTGGCAATGTCACTGACATGTTCAGGTCATTTAGAGGTTTGATACTGGCTTCATCTCAGATGTCTTTTCAGTTTTCAATCTTGTTGATATATCTGGTGTTTCCTATTTGGGCACTAATCAGATGCAACCTGCTTTTGGAAATCAGATAAGATCAACTATACAGACTTGCTGCACTTACACAATTTTATGAGCAATATTTCCTCAAGTGTGGATAGTGTGTACTGTATGCTGGCTTTTCAAAGATCAAACTTGAAAGCAGAAATCTGCTAAGTGTTGAGCGTAGACTCAACTGTAATGCAACTTCGCTGATTTTTGTGAAGGTTTTCCCAGAATTTGGTAGAATAGCACTGCCCTGCATAAATGTTTCTAGTAATTTCCTGTTATATTATTTTTGCATTCCTCTGCTGTATTTTTTTTCTTCAAAAAATGACATCTCTGCCACTCCCCTCTCCCCAATTTTTACAGGAGTATCCAAATGGAATTGAAGACTCTTAACTTCTACTAACCTCTAATACATCAGGTGTTTTTAATGCTGAAAAAGCTGCAGGTCCAAACTGTTGTCATTAGATACAGTTGTAAATATTGCTAGTAAATTATAATGGACAAATGATATTTATCTTTTTAACCCAGATGATAAGGAGAAAAACTAATTATCAGCCAACTCTAAAGTAAATATCATATCCATCCAAATCTTTTATATAGCAGTTTTAAAAATAAATTTTAAGATACGGTTTAACCCTAAAATCAATTTGTTTGACTTGAAAACAGGAATCAAAATACAATTTTTGGAAATAGTATACCACAGTTTTTTAACTGATAGTGACAAAAAATATATGTGTTATAGTTTACCCAAATCTGTGTAATACAGAACAAAACTTATGTACAAGAATATTCCAGAAGGGTTCAAGAAGGATAATTTATGCTAAGCAAGAGTATCCAAGTTTGGTACTAATGTAAAGGTAAACATTCTGGTCAAAAGCATAATGAAAATCAAAGTGTCCATCTTTAACTGCAAATTGCACATACTGTTTCCCTGAAAATATGACCTTTCCTGAAAGTAAGACCTAGCTTGATTTTTACATGTGCGCCCAATATATGTGACCCCATAACTAATAGGTTAGTCAGTGGATGACTTCCCCTGAAAATAAGACCTGGTGCCTTTTTTTGGTGGCAAAAATATAAGACAGGGTCTTACTTTAAGGGAAACATGGTAATAAATTGCACAAAGATACCTTTGCAATTGAAAACCGTTTATGAAAATATGTGTACAGGAATTCCTTACAAATGTAATTGCATTCATTTGGACAATGTTTTTCCTACCAAGCGGTGAGACTCCCATCTATTACTGAGACTTTCAGATATGTGCCCAACTTTGTGTCTGTTTTTGGCATCAGTTGTGACCTCGGGATAGCAGAAGGGAGTGGCAGTTATTATCTTAGAGCCTCTGTGCTGTAGATAACCAGGTATGAGATCTTTATGGCAGAGGTGGGGTTCTAGACAGGAACTGGATTTGTTGCTGCTATATTGCAAAGTGAACAGATACCTGGGCTGCTGGATTCCATTGCTGGTCCAACAGTTGAATTCCTCAAGCTGAAATAAAGTTGCTTCCAATTAGTATTGAATTTGGGGCTCATCATGAGTTCATGGTCACCATGACAACCATGAATCTGACCCAAATTATTGACCTAATGCATGCTGAAGGTCATACGTTAGATTTTTTTTTTTTTGGTCTTGAGATGCTTGCAATATGATCAAGATGCAGGGCAGTGTCATCAGTCTTTTGTCATGATCAGAGCACTCATTGCTTTTTGCTTTACTGCTGCCAGTTTTCCCTGCAAGAAGGTAAGACCTGTTACATATACCTGCCCCAAGTATCTAAGAGACTCTGGGATTTCAGAGAGTGTACACCCTGTTATTTGTTCTTATTTTTCTTTAGAATCATATTACTGAATATTACTCATGTCTGATCAAGTAGCTTTCAGCAACTATTTAATTCTTTCTCTTTTAAATGTATAAAGGTTATTTTAAGTATCTTTGCCTGAACTATTAATCTGCAAAATCTGTGCCAAAATAATTTGAAGCTTATTCAAATGCTGTACAATAAATTCATTGGTTTCCTCCTTTCTATCAAATCTCTTATATAACCAATGACCACGCTCACATTATCTGGCAATGAACTCCTCATCCATGTTATCTGAAGGTGTACTTTTTATTATGATATCTGGGCGTCACAGATATGGGGATCTGGTTTTGTAAAAGATCCCTTCCAACTGTCAGCTCCTTTTCAACAGCCACAGGATTAATGTCCTCATCTCCTTTATGAAAACCTAATCTTTTGTTGCTTTTTGTTCTATTGTCATGCCTCTGTTGTCTAGTTGTCGAGTTCCCCTGACCAGGGAAATAAGGCGGGGTATAAATCCAAATAAATAATAATAAATAATAATAAAATAAATTTATTTGCTTTTTCCCAAGCAAGCTTTCAGTGGAATTTGTGTGTGTGTATGTGACTGTGTGTTTATATTTTATGTATTTATAAACAAATATATAACAAAATAAACAAATTTCTTATTCATTTAAACTATTGATGCCTATCTTGCTCTCATAAGATGCATGAAATGTATCTATACATTACATCAATACATGCATACATTAAATGTATTTATACATTAAAAACATGAGAAATCAACACAGAATATGCTGCTGCGTTCCACTCTTTTATTATACATACATACATACAAACATCTCAGAACAGACTTCCATTGCTTCCTTCTATAGTAGTTCAATATTGAAGTTAATAAAATGGTGATGTGTGTTAGTTACCAATCTTTCATACCTATGATTTCGTCATTGTTCAAACCAATACATCTTTTGGACAGGGAGATACTTTATATAACTTTTTACGAAAGCATCTGCCCCAAGTCCAAATTCTATTTGGTAATTGTCAGGCTGAAGCATCTGAACGTGAAAGGTTCAAGTTGACTACTTTATTGAGTTCTACCTATAGTAGAAGAATCTTCCCAGATTGCTTGCCTACCTTTGTGAACGAACAGATAAAAGTCCCATGGAACTTAGGGTATGTGTGTTTGTGTCTGAGTCAGTCCTAGGTCTCTTGTGGTTGCGCAATGATTTAAGGCTAATGTCCTCCTTGATCCTTCCTTCTTGATTGGCTGGGGATTTCACATATACATGTGATAAGAGAACTGTTTGTTAACTGCATTTTTCAAGTGGTAACTGTATATTAATGTTTGAAAGTTACATATTTTATTGCACCTCTCTGCCCAGTTTTTAAATAAATAATTAGTCTTTCCATTGCACTGATAAAGTGTCAGTTCATTCATAGTAAGTTAGTACAAGTTGATAACCAAAGACGCTATATTTGGGAGTTCCCCTTGACTGGGGAAGAGAGGTGGGGTATAAATCTAAATAAATAAATAAATAAACACTGTCTAACATTGAATTATTATACTATACTGTATGCTATTCACAGTATTTGTACAATTTTTATACAGTATACAATAGATTCCATAAATTTTTTTATATAATTCAAGAGCGTTCATATTTTTTAAAAGTTTTTTAAATAGAGAAAAAAACTAAATTGAACAAAATACAGTGGTAATACATTATTTTTAAAAAAATGCTTAAAAATAAGTGAAAATACAAAAAATAAAGTATAATATTTCATTACAACAGTAAACTGTTACAAT
>JANHGC010004514.1:17541-30937 GCA_027560395.1 Boaedon fuliginosus | reverse complement strand
TCTTTTTCTTTTTATTGTTAGTTCAGTCTTTTTAACCTTCCCAAACTCTGCATTTCCCTGAGGGCTCTGCAACTTCAATTAGCTTCCTTTATTTCCCAATTGCTTTTGTAAATATTTCAGTTTAATTTTCCTTTCCGCGGTTGGCACCATTTTGGTTCCTTTTAGCTCCGGTATCATCGCTTCTTCTTCCTGCTTCTCTGTCTCCTCTCCCTCCTCTTCCAATAATGGCAACTCTCCACTCATCTCTTTTCCTTCTACTGTTACAAACCATCTGTCCCATGCACTATCAAATCTTTGTAGTAATCCTTTCAATAAGGTACTCATCTCTGCTAGGTCTTCTCCTAGTTTTGTCTCTCTTTCCGGAGATGCAGTGATGCCCAGCTTCTCCTCAGTCTCACTCTCCTCCTTCACCGCCATTCCCGCCATGTACTCACAATTTTTTCCCCCGTTTACAGTCAATCAAATATCGGGCAAATATCAATCCGCTCACTTTCTGGCCATTTCCAATCGATAATTTACAGACTTTTAGAGTCTCTTAACTGTTTTGCAGGGTATCTCCAAAATCCAGTCTCTTCCATGATGTGCGGTATTCTCATATGTATCAGCCATTTTACTTATAGCCAATCACGACCAATCAATTATCACCGGACCAATCTCCACTTTTGTCGGGAACCGCACTTTCAGTTTGCCATATCAAATCGCTCCGAAACCCACCTCCATGCTTTATCTTTTCTTTCAGGTTTCCTTCTTCCATGGCTGCTCCCAACTTGATATGGCACTGCAGCCGCTTTTCTTCCTGCCAGTATGGAGCTTAAAAAACACGGGGCCGATCGGGGAGACGGCTCACTCCCCTCGGTTCTCGGTTTACAGTCCTTTTCCCGCTGTCCATTCAGGTCAGAGTTAGACCCCTCCAGGCCCCTGGTAGGTAAGAATTTCGGGAGTTCTCACGGAGCCCTGTGAAAACTCGACTGATCCCCCTTGGATGCAAACCATGCCCTGAGCTTAATATTATTGAATATCACATATAAAAGTTGGGATTTATATCTGAAGAGAAGACTGGAGTTTTTATTGAGCTTGGCCATATTGTTCTCCAAATACATTACTAGGCATAGAATATCTTGGCCTATTCAATCCTAGATCTCATGTGTAAAATAAGGTTGGGCCAATACGATTGGAAGATAGCTGTCAATCATCTTGATCATCCTTTGTGCTTGATAGTAAAAGAGTAAAAAGTGGGAAGCCTACTGGTGCTATCTGCAACATTGATTGATTACTTCAAGGGACTCACCACTTTAGACCTTTATTTTTATATAAGCAAAGGATGATGGGGCAAGAATATCATGACCCAATCCAGCATTCCTCTTTTAATGTTTTTTTTAAATATACTTACATGTAGGCTTCACTCACATATTGTGCTAAGTCATAATATGGTTTGCTTGTTTGTATTACATCTGTGAACACAGCCACTGAGGTCAGTAAACAATCCTTTATTGTTTAGCACAATATATGAAACCAGCCAACTGATACATGCACTCGAAATTCATCAGTGGTTTATTAAATAAAGCATGGACCCTTTCCCATCAATTCAGAAACTTGGATATTATTCAAGAAAAATGAATAAGTATAAACTACTTTCTGCGCCAGCTAATTCTTATCCCAAAATCAAGATGCTATTTAAACATTAGGTACAAATTTGAGCACAAGTCTGGACAAAGGAGGCTTTCCCCTTCCCCTTCTGGTCAGTTTTTCAGAGCGTTATCTCTGTGATTTTTTTGACCATATGAGAAATAGAATGTGGGGTACAGAAGGTTCCTATATAAGTTCCTGATTCTAATAAAAGAAAAACAGTTCAAAAAGAAAGCTTTTTAGCCTAAAAACAGAATTAACAGTCTTTCTCACCCTATTCCTCCTCCTCCTCTTCCTTCTCTTCCTCCTCTGTACCCCAAATGTGGAAAAGATAAGAAAGACCTGATATTACTTTTTGCTTGAACCAGTGGCTATAAGTTCTTGGACATAGAACATTTTGACATATTATGTCCTAGACATCACAATGTAGGAGGCAGGGAGGCATCATTCTACTCATACACAACCACAATTCAGTCCTGCCCTCCTCCATGCAATGTGATAATAATATTACTTTCTGGTTTAATCCAGAATTAGTAGCTATTCTGTCTAGAGATGCCCGTGGTCAAGCATTGCTCATTGTAAATGAAATAGTTACTATTTACGAGACCTAAATTGTTTTAATTGGGTGATATGTGGTAAGCAGATTTATTCTATTAGTATACAACTCTAATTCTTAAATATGTCATATTTTCACTGTATATGTATAGCAATACTGGAAGAGCAAGAAAGTTTTAATCTGCTCTCCAAATAGTATTAGTGTTGGGCACAAACATGTTATACCTCTTGAGACATAAAAAGAAACAAAGTACAGAATCAATAGCATGTACTGTATGCTATAAATATAATTACCATACAGGATGAGGAACTGTAGGAATCGATATTCCTCTAAGACATTTGTACATATTTACCTGAATATGTATCAAGCATAAGTGTTGATCGTGAGCAGTAAAAAGGCAGCATAGGGACAAATAATATTACTTTCATTTGCAACAAATAATATTGCTGCATACAGCAATCCTGAGCTGTATGCTGCTTTAATCCTTGGTGGTGATTGAGACAGCTGTGAATCCTGGTGGAATGAGTGCTTTGTTTTAGAGATACAAATTTATTTGTTTATTTATTTTTTTATTAGATTTATACCCCGCCTCACTTCCCTGGTCAGGGCTTCCCTCAGGACTATTATCAAAGCTCCGGGCCAAAAAGCACTTATATTCAGGGGTGGGCTGCTGGGAGTTTGCAGGGGTTCGGGAGAACCCCTTGTTAAGAGTCTGCCCAGTTTAGAAAACCCCCAAATCCCACTCCTGGTTGGCCCCTCCCCGCCCCTCCCAGGAGTCTCTATGTGGCCCGTTTTGGATCCCAGGTAAGTGCAGGGCCCGTGTGGAGGCTCAGGGAGGGCAAAAAACGGGCCTCCTGGAAGTTCCGGATGTCTGGAAATGGGCCTGTTTCCGGCTTCCAGAGGGCCTCTGGAGCCCGGGTGAGGCTGTTTTCGCCCTACCAGAGGTTCAAGGAAAGCCTCCGGAGCCCAGGGAGGGCGAAACACCCCTGCTATGGTGCAGGAGGCTGACTAGGCCATGCCCACCATAGTCACGCCCACCCAGCAACCGGGCAGAGAACCCCTTGCTAAAATTTTTGCAGCCCACCCCTGCTGATATTTCTTCTTAGAGTCACAGATTGTTACATCTGCTTCATTGTGTCCTTTAAATCCTGAATACTGTTTTTTATGTCCTCAAGAATTCATAGTCCCTTCATATTTCCTTTTTATAGCATTTTGCTTATAATTGCTGATCCTGATAATTTTTTTTGCCCAGAACCTGAACATATGAGAGAGCTCCAATTAATCTACTTCCTTAACATCATAGTACATTATGCATTCACCGCATTCATTTTTCAGCGGTAGTACAATGCTATTAATTACAGAGGACAAGCTGTGATTATTGCAACTAAGTATCTGTATTTCAGACCTATTGATTGATGCTACACTT
Source organism: Boaedon fuliginosus (assembly GCA_027560395.1). Lineage (NCBI taxonomy): Eukaryota > Metazoa > Chordata > Lepidosauria > Squamata > Lamprophiidae > Boaedon > Boaedon fuliginosus. The sequence goes on along the minus strand of JANHGC010004514.1, from coordinate 27,329 downwards.
TTCTATTACATTTATAATAAATTGGTGTATTAACTAGGGATGATGTGATCTACACAGGTATATAGTGCAGCCTCAGTTTTTACACTATTTAGTGCATTTCTAGCCTGGCTTTTTGGACCAAACCTTTGCCAGGTAACTTATATTGCAGGTGCATGTTTTTTTAAATGATATAATAGACCAAACATGCGTACAGGAATAGTTCTGGGATTAATAAAATGATTGGCAGGTTTTTTAAAAAAATCTTTGTGGCCTCCTCAGTTCCTCAAACCATCTCCATCTCCCAAAACCTATTTCTGTCTTTTCTTTCTAATTATTCAGTGAGAGCAGCAGGAACAGAATTTCTCTCTCTTGCTATACTTGCTCACTTCCTTTCCTGTTGCTAATTAAAAATAGGGAGTGTCTTCTGCAGATTCAGCTGGGATAATTTTTGGGAGTCAAGAAGGGAAGTAGAACTGGGATGGCGGGAGAGGGGAAATCAGGAAATGTGTGCTAAAAGATGAGTAAAGTAAAAGGACTTTGAAAACAAGGTGCTTGTCTGAGGAGGCTTTCAGGCTTTAGCACTTCCACAGACCTCACATTTTTACTGTAACCGAGTCATTTGATTATTGTGTGAATCAGCATGAACAAGGGGCTAGATTTCGTTGTGGGGCATTATCCGGCTAAGAGGAACATCTTTAATATGCTGCTTGCTTTAATGCCCCAGTCATCTGATTATGAACTTATTCTTCCCATCTATTTCAACACAGCAACAGATTAAGAACCATCTTCATGTCCTAGGAAGACCTTGTGAGAATTAAATATAAACAGCATAGCTTTTATGGAGATTTCCATGAAAATTAATTTCTATAACAACTTAAGCAAAACCCACAGACACATTCTTTATATTTCTTTTTAAACAATATAACATTGTGTGTTTCTCTTCAGAGACATCCCATCCCATTTCCCCTCATTTTCCATTATTTGTTTCAGTAATTAACCTTTCTGGACATCCTTCATTGTTGTTATTCTTTTTCTTTCTCTATTATATTATTTTATTTTGCACTTCTGTTTCCTTATTGTGTATGGGCGATGTTTTAGTTTCATAAGCAACAGTGCTGATCAAAAGAAATGGGAAGAACACTTCACCATAATACAATTATAGTAGATGGGAGTGGGTGGGCGACAAGTGTTTTAAAAAGCCATCACTGGTAATGAAGCTCATATCAACCCTTGGTATAAACAAAAACCTTGTAGTAGCTTCATTCGAGTAGATTTGCAATGGATAATATTTTAAATGGCACTCAAAATTGTGAGGTGCAGTGCAGTACATACTTGTTTTCCCCCTACAACTCCAGCAATTATCATTAAAAAAGTTGAAAATGGAGGAGACAACCAACAGTGGATTCTGAACAGATTCACCATGCACACCACTGATATAAGAGTGAAAAGTGGTGAAATAAAATGTATTTCAGACCAACAGCCCGAAGGCTAGATTATAAGGAAGAAAAGATTTGTTAAAGATTATACTGGCTGTCTGAGAAGTACACCTATGCAGCTAGTCAGGATTGTGGAAAACAAATTTCTCAAGGAAAAGAGCAGTGGTGAGGGCAAAGCCCTCTTCTCTACTGCTCCAGATGATCAGACTAGATTCCCTCAGCTAAGGAGACAGTGTTGTTGGAGGAACCTCTTAATCCTCAGAGCAATTTGAGAGCGGATCTGGGACTGTCCCTGGGTGGTTGGGATATTCCTTTGCTGGAGGAAACTGGACAGTAGACTATCTATCGAGGATGTCTTAGTGTCAGAATCTTTGCATTATCTTACAGCATTAAAATTTTGGTTTCAAAATGTAATATAGATTTAGTGCCATTGAAAGTAGTTACCTTGCCCCACACCCCTTTCCCCAGAATTTAGCATATATCACAATGCCATCTTTCTCTTTCTATCATCAACAAAACCAAAAATCTAATGGGTAAGAAGATATAGTAAAGTGAAATATAGTAAAGTAGCAAGAGACACTGAATTATGTTAGACCGTATGCAGGGGTTGTAGAAACAAAATGATTTCTTCGTGGAGTTTTTCTGTAATTTGCAGTTTGGACCGGTACATTTAACAGAATATGTATTCCTGTATAATACAGTATACAACTGGAGTTGTAAATATGAGACAAAGGTTATGGCTACAGGAGGTTAAGCAACTTCATTTCCAAGCTTAGTATAATCATCTTTTTATGTTACTATGCACCCCGAGAAACTAACTTTTTAGAACCAAAATGCCATATTTCCTTGTTTTTCTGAATGGCAACAGGAAGAATTTGCTAACGCAGATGGCAAAATACCTATAGACCGGGAAGGAGATTTCTGGGGGGCTTTGGGGAGATTTTGTGGGTTGAATTTTCCCATAGACTGTTCTTAATCTTTTGGTCACTTGGGAATATATATAATCTCTTACAACTTTGTTTCTCAGGCTAATATGAAATATAGAATAACTGCAAAACCAGATGTGTTTCAGTTAAGAGATAAAAGATAGCTTGAGCTACCTATTCTGACAAATGAAAAGCAAAGCAAAATAGGATGCTATATATGTCTCCTGTGAAGGGCAACTTGTGTAATGTAACATATTTCTTTGGACTGAATTTAATAGCAGACTGCTGATAACTTTGCATTGTTAATGGGTGATACGGCGTGTTTTTTAATATCATAAATGTCCCACCCGGGAGCAGTTCTGTATTAACACTGTGTCCCACAGCTCAGAACAAATATATCTGATTGGCAGACAGGATATCAGTTGATGATATTGTTTATTCAAACATTGTCCGATTCCATGATAAGCCACCTCATTGTATTTTCTTCTTCTTTTTTTATGGTTTTCTGAAAGGTTTTTTATGGTTTTCTGAAAGGTTTAGAATGTTTTACACATTATAACAAGAATGTACAATTGCAAATGAGAGTAAAAAAGTAAAAACCATAAAAATCTGGTTTAAATGCATGGCAGTGTTCTCAGCGCCACAAATTTGGCATGCGTCACAAAGAAGCTGTGTACAGATTCACATGGCATTTTCCTAATTCTAAATCATGACTTAAAAATAAAAAGAAAAGGAAATCACTTTTTTGTTTGTATGAAGAATGATGGTCATTAACAGATTTGTTAATCAAAGAGAATTCTTGGTCATTAAAAAGCTCGCCGGCCTTTTCACTCATGTGTCTTTTACCATTTGTTTAATGAGCTGCTGAGTTGGATGTTAGCCAGGGGCATAGAAGGTAAGAACTAAGAATATCTTCCAAATGCCCTCAATCTTAGATGCCTCTAGTAAATTAATGCTCTTCATCGCCACCACCTGACACACTCCCCTCCCCCCAGTAGGGATGGAATGAAGAATGAAATGAATGCCTGATTTGAATTAAGAAGAAAAGAATTTTGTGGAGAGTGTATTCTTGATTGGCACCATAAAATAATGTTTTCATAAATAAAATCAAAATAAATATCTAAAACAAAGCACAGAAAAGAAGTAAATTCTGTTTTTGTTTTTAAAAAAGGCAGTATGGATCCATCTTGTATAAGGAAAGTTACTCAAAGTAAGTTTTCTTTTATTGGTTTGAGTAAGCTGATAGGAAAAAATGCACTGCTTGAATTTTCACATTGAAGTGCTGTGCAGATAGAACTCAATTTAACATCAAGAAGTTTAAGAAAGTAAATGGTAGTATCTTACATTTGCCCATTCGCACAAAAATTGGACATGAGTTTGTGCAGGATTATCAGTTACAATACTCTCCTCATTCTGGTGGGCTATATTATGCTGCTATATAAATTTGTAGGCAGTGTTTCCAAGTTTATACCTCTCATAATGTATTAGCATTTAGTGTACAGATTTTATGCCACATTTTGCCAATGTAGAAATGATGATTCTACTACTGAATAAATAACTCTTCTACATAAGATGGAAAATGAAGTTTAAGTACAATGACTTTCTCAAGTTTGCCATTTCAGCAACATTTTGAAATAACATGTCTATTTTGCCTAATACTGTTTTTCTTTCCTGACAGCTAACTGATGGATGGCCCTATCATGTCCATCCTGCTCATGTTATGGTTATAATTTTCTACACTGCAAGAAGGAAAATCATATGATTTTAAATACTGTAGTATTCAAAAAGGAAACAGAGCCAGCATTTCTTATAATATCTCAAAACCATATTTTCTAAGTGAGGATATGCTAGTGCTAACAATAATGCAGAAATAATAATAGATTTGGCTATGAAAATTATATATGGTATTTTTGAAAGCTATTACAAACATCACTGAAAATTTATTCTGCTGCAAAGAAGCAAATTGAAAAGGAGAAAGAATTCAGAGCATGTGCAAAAGAAACCATTGGTATGCCCACTCATCTGTTTTCCTTGGGGGTTTTCCACTGGCAGGATTCTACCCAATTTTGGCACTTAACCTTTTAGCATATAACAAATGTGGGGACAGGGCTCTGGTGCTCAATTCTGATCTAACTGTCTTAATACATTTTTATTTGCACTTTTATTTAAACATTCTTAGAATGAGCACAAGATACCAGTATTGAGCGTGATTTTTTAAAATTATTTGATCATCTTAGATTAAAAAAAAAGGTTACTTGTCCAAAATTACACACAGTGGTTAGGTTGAAACCATGTGCTAAACCCAAGTTGAAAGAACACAATTATTCTTCATATAACATTCTATTCTATTGGGACCTAATGTGAAGGCCTGTATAATACAACAATGGCCAAGTTCCTAAAACACCCTGAACCACAAAATACTCAGCCTTATTTTAGCATAACCTAGTGTGGTATGTGAAATCACTCCATCTCAAAGCAGGATTGAAAACACTGATCTCTCCAGCTTTAATCCCAATTCTCAGCCTGAAATTTGGATTTGGTTAATGTCCCCCCATGAAGAATTCTCTCTGAGAAAGAAGATGTATGCATCACAAATAGTTCTTCCTGAACTGCAAGATTGTGACAAATTCCCATTTGAGCAAAAGTGAAAACAGAGAGGAAAAGCGATGTATCCTATGGTCAAACCATGCTGCCTATGAACAAGGATGGGATTTTAATTTGCAGTTTCAACATAATTTAATAGCAATTTTACCATTTTATATTGATTATTGCAGTGCATTTAGTATGTATGCAATTTATATTTCAGGACTAGATATAAAAGAAATAACCTCAACATTTTAAAAAAGTTGAATTGTTTTACTCCAAGCATATTAAAATGATTACAAAAGTTTTTAGTTTCCTTAGTATAGAGAATTACAAATGGTTTGCTTTAAGTATATTTATATATTTTATTCAATTTCAAGATCTCTAACTCCTCAGTGATTCTGGGAGGCTTACAGGAAAGGAAAGAATATCTGTCAAAAAGAATGCAACTGATTGGAAGACTAATTCCAAATAAATGTTAAGCTTCAATATTTTCTCTTACAATTATCATCAATATATTTAAGAAATATATTTGTGATATATAGTTACCTGAATCCCTCAGGATCCAGATTAAACTGATCTGTAATGGCTTGATTCTTTAACACTCACAAATGTTTATTCTCTCTTCTCAAGAAACAGGAAGATTCCTGATCTTGTTTTTCCACAGTGTGTGTACTCTGCTCACTTGTTTCACTCCCAAATTCTCTAACGCAGTTTGCAGGTGATCCTGGTGATGTGATTTGTTCTTACTGACAATTTGTTGTGATATTTTGATTAGCTGCAGGTTCTGATGAAGCAACAAAAAAGGCAACTCACCCTCTCTCCACACCAAAAGATGTGAAGGGAAAGACATGCCTAGTGGTTTGGTGGTGGGAGGAGGGAAATATGATGATAAAATGCTGGCAGTTTACAATTTAGTAGTTGGGGTTATGGAAGGGGGCCTGCAAGACATCAAAGAGGCGTTTTTCTTACATGCCCCAAAACTCGGGACCCAGAAGAAGGGGTGGGACAAAATTTGTCCACTGAGAAACAAAGCCATGGTGAACTAACAAAACATGCACAAAACACACAGCAAAGTCATGAAGCTAAGTGGATGTCACCAGGGTCTGGATCTGCTTTCAAACTGGTGCAGAATCTTTATGTGGAAGTGCTCTGATCATAAGGGCAAGGCAAGTATTTAGTCATAAAACCCAACTTTCAGAGCAAAATAATCAAGCACATAGGACATGAAGCATTTGCTTCCAGGGATGTCAAATATCCCAACAAATCCATGCATTTATTTACCAAATGATGTTCTGATATTAGGAACAGTCTGTTTTAACCTGAATGTCTAGAGAGCTACAGAGATTACCTTGGAGAAACTTCACAGTACATTTGCAAAAACATGCTTTATGCTCCAGAAAAGAGGAAAGCATAACAAACTCAGTCTGATTCTGCCATAACGTCTTGGGTTATAAAAGAGAAAGAAGGAAACAATCAGGCTTCCCAGAGTTTTACTATATTTCAAAATAGAGTCAAATTTATGGATTTTGTTTCCCTGACCTAAATGATCTCAAAAGGTAAGTTTTCAACACATACAACCCAAAGGTTGTATGTAAGGTTTTATATCTCATTGCTTATTTTTGTTAATTGCTTTTTGGTAACTCCTGCTACTCTTTAAACAAGTTAGGCCAATAGGTGTGGTTTAATCCATCTGAAAGTCATACTAACCCTTATTTGATTGGTTCTACTGCAGTGGGATCTGGTGTTGAATCAAGCTGCTGCTCCCTTCTTGCATGATAATGTTAATAGTAAAAATAATTATATTCATATGCCACTTGTCTCAGAAATTCTGGCTCACAACAATCAAATTATAATAAAGCACGACGAGATGGATGGATAAAAAATGGCAAGAGTAACAGACTGGATGGAATGAAGCAAGGAATCTTGCTTTCCCTCACAAAAGGCAAGACAAAGAGCCACATCTTAGCCCCCTTCAGAATGGGGTCTGTTTGAATTTCAGGGGGAACCCCATTTCAGAGGGCAGGTGTTCCCTGGAGAAAGCATGACTCTGGGTTCTGATAGGTGGCATTGTTTACTTGAAGGAACCAGGACTATTGAAATGACCAGGCACATGCTAGTCACTGACAAATCTGTTCTTTTTGGCTGTCTGTCTGGCAGGTGAGTATTTTTGTGGTAAGTTGTCCCACAACCCAGACTTCTGGATGGATATGTTTACAGCAGATAGGAACCTACCAGTCCAATCAAAGTCCCATCAAATCAGGTCTCTTTTCCATATCTAGAAATCAGGACCCTGGCCAGCTCCTAGGAGCCGCATTAGCTCAGTATGAAATGATACCTTCTTGGCAGAGAATTAAGCCATTTATAGTTACATACAGACTCAATATCTCTATGCAATGTCTCTTTCTGTCTCCACATAAAATGGAGATTATTCTAAAGAGCCTTGTTTGTTCTTGAAAATGTTGGTGTTTTTTTTTTTTTGCCACCCAACAGATGTAGCTATCTTTTAAGGCTGATGCAAAGTGGAATGACCACACCTATAAACTAGAAGATGCAGGGGCATATGGTTAAGAACTCATCTCCACCCAAGTAGAAAAGTTATATTTCCTTTACATTGGTGACTTTCTCATTTAACAGGCAGCTTCAGAGCAATCTTTCTGAATCAGGCTGTTTTGGACCCAACTCCCTATAACTTGCATTGGGTAGAGCACCCAAATTCATCTATGCATATATATTTTTTTGCACAAATCAGGGATAGAGCTTTCAAATTTCTTGTTAAGTTCTGGTTATTATCCTAAAGCAAAAAGAAAGAATGAAACATTGTTTCTTTTTTAATATAGTCCAATGTGAGCATGCTATCCAAACAGGTAAGAAACAACACTTCATATTTTTTTCCTCCAGAAAATGGAAGGTCATAGGAACAGTTAAGCTCAAAGTATATGCATTCTTCTAATTATAGTTTTTGCAAGGATTCTCAAAATCTATATCGAGACTCAATATAAAAATGAGGGTAGGAGTTGGATTCCTTGAACATTTTCTTTAGCTATGCTTTTAAATTAGAAATAAATGAATGTTAAAATAAATAAGCCGCCTCGAGTTCCCTTGACTGGGGAAATGGGGTGGGGTATAAATAAATAAATAAATAAATAAATAAATAAATAAATAAATAATAAAGATGTATTTGTAGTAACAGTTGTGCCTCATCTCCACTGGGCCCAGTGCTTCAAATAATCTCAGCTCTACTAGAAGCACAAATAACTCCAGCAGCCAGCTCAAAAATCTGGATTGTGTACACTTCCTTTTTACATACACTTGTCTAAATGATAACATTTCTATTACAGATAACCACCATTTGAGGTGACTTGTGATGAGTTTGTTTATCCACAAGAAGTCACTGTTGGCTTGTTCCAAGAAGTCTGAACTGGGAAAAATTATTGTTGCTCATATGACAATAAGAAGGGACTATTCTTTTCTCTCTGCCTTCTTGATGCTTCTACCATGTGATGTGAGGTTCCATTGTCAACTGTAGGCCCTAGCAGGTTGATCACTCTAGTGAGCAATGTTTATTGCTCCTTGTGCCTAGGACCCAGAAGTATTCCCTCATTACCGTATTTTACTCTTAGGATTTCAAATTCTCTCAGAAAGTTTAGGAATGCTGGGAGTTGTAGGCAGCCGTATCTGAAATGCCACAAGTTACCTCTCTTCCTCTAGCGCAGAACATGGAAAGTTATGCATTTTGCTTTATCACAACTCCACACCAATGATCATGAAGCTTCAGCAACATAAGTTTAGACCTCTGACTTAATTGTTATATAAAGGGGAAAGGATTCCTTTAGTTACCCGATAGTACTTAGGTAATAGCCCACTGTTTCTGGAAAACAAAACATTTTAAAAGTAAATAAAATAAATGCTATATCTATAATTAACAGATATGCAAGCTGATTGATCCCAGATGAGTCCCAGCAAGGACATATAAATCTAATTATAGATGATAGGCCTAAATGCTACTGTCCCATCCACTATTCACCCTGTGAGTCCAATTTGTTGCTCTCTTGAGTATGGCGTCTTGAACATCTACTGTAAACTCAAGCAACAGCTGCACCACTAACTAGACATCACCTGGTAAAGCTTTTTACTTATTGCATGTTGCCTATGATATCAGCACTTTTAAGAGCTGTTCAAGGAACCCATAGCCACAAAATTGCTTTCTGGAAATCAAGAACTTCAGTGGGTCTTATTTAGAAATGAATTCAGTATACTGTCTATACTTAGACAGCCAGCTTACGTGTGTCATAGTAGCCTATGGCTTAACTCCCCAAATCCCTCATCAATAATTATTACATATGGTTTGAACTTCCTTAAAGTTATTGGATGATTGAGCCCTTTACCTTTGAGCACAAGAACCATAAGTCATAAATGGGACTAAATATGATTACAGCTATTCCTCAACTTACAACCACAATTGACACCAAACTGTTTGTTCCTAAGCAGTTGTTAAGTGAGTTTGCCCCATTTTATGGCCTTTCTCGCTGCTGCTGTTAAATGAATCACTGCAGTTGTTAATTTAGGAACAGGATTGTTAAGTGAACCTGGCTTCCCCTTTGACTTTGCTTGTCAGAAGATCACAAAAGATGATCACATGACCCTGGGAGACTGCAGTTGTCATAAATACATGCCAGTTGCCAAGAATCTTAATTTTGATCACATAACTTTTGGGTCTGCTCCGGATTCCGTCGGCTAGGCAGTGCCGGCTGGCGGGTCCGCGGGCTCGGGCCTTCTCTGTGGCGGCACCGTCCCTTTGGAACTCGCTTCCAGCGGAGATTAGGACCATCCCGAATTTGTTGACCTTCCGAAAAGCTGTCAA
>JANHGC010004514.1:2752-17441 GCA_027560395.1 Boaedon fuliginosus | reverse complement strand
TGACCTATTCCTATGCTTTGGTTTACAAGCTTGTCTTTCCAATGTGTTTGATGACATCTCCCTTCTGTCTTCGGTTCATTTCTGTCTAAGTGAACAAAAACAGTGAGATGTTCCCAAAGAAAATTCTTGGTCATAGGGAAAGTATGGTAGCCTGTGTGCCTGGGCTAGTATTTAATTTTACAGATGAGGAGAGAGAAGAATATACTGTATGTTCAGCCTGATTTCTGTCAGCATTAAAGGTTATTAGTCAATCAATAATACTCATTGTGTTAAATATTCTCCCATATCCTAGCTTCCTGTCCTTATTTTTTGTCTTGGATTTCTTTCTTTCATGTCTCAGTAATTATGACTTCACTGATTCTGACCCCATCCAGTTCTCATTGTGAATAAACCTTTGGCATGTTTCTGCTGAAGGAGGAAAGGCATATTCTACATTTCAAAGTCCACAAAGACTTTGCAAAAAGTCGTGGCATCTAGTTCATATAGAACCCAACACCAGCAGGGTTTTTCTTCTCTGGCATCTCAGCTCTTATGAGCAAACAAGTGACTTGGCAAAGATGAACTTTGAAGAGCTCCTGAGGGAAGTCGGAGGCTTTGGGCGATTCCAAATCTTAATACTGCTTCTGCTCTGCTTTCCAAGAGTCTTGCTCCCCTTGCATTTCCTGATGCATAACTTCCTAGCAGCCATCCCAGGACATCACTGTGCCATCCCACATCAGCAACAATTTGCCAATCTTACTGAAGAAGAGGTGCTGATTATCAACATTCCAAGGGATATTAATGGAGCCTTCAGCTCCTGTGAGATGTTTTCTGAACCTCAGTTTCATCTATTGCTTAACTCCTCCCTTGAATTGACCAATGTATCTGTCCAGAACTGCCAGTATGGATGGACCTATGATCAGTCCCAATTCACTTCCACAATAGCAACTCAGGTAAAACTTCAAATTAGTTTTGATTATCTGAAAACCCATAATAAAAAAAGGAGAATGAAATATTAAGGGATGAGAGAGACAATGATTGTTATGCTACTCCTCTCCTCACTTTTTCCAAAATCTTTGATTAGGGCAGTTTATGCAGGGAATCCAGGGGTGGGATTCAGCTGGTATAGACCGGTTTGGGCAAACCGGTAGTTCAAGCAATGGATTCGCCCCGCCTGCCCTGCGCTATTCCATTCTATATTCCCTTTTTTCGAAGCCCAGCTGATCAGGCAGCGCAGCAGCTGTTTTGACTCACCAGGGTAGTAAAAGGTAAATTTTCTTCCTTTTTTCAAATGCTAAACACACGCTCACCGAACCAGTTGTTACACCGGTTGAATTGCACACCTGGGGGAATGTTTGTATCCTTCTTAGATAATCACCTGTGTATTCATATATTGGAATTTCTTATTCATTTAATTCTTATTTCTATCTGAACATGCAAGGTTGCACTAATCATAGCCATTCCTTCTTATCTCTCTGTTAAGTTACTTGACTGAAATTGTTATTTAAAAGCAGGGTCTTGTCTGATTTTGTCTATTCTCCAGAAGATACTATTCCAATCATGTTGCTTCTGGAAAATGTAACTGTCATGCATAAGGAATCTACCCTGTTCACTCTTGCTCAGTTTCTCATTTCACCAATCTTAAAATTTATTTTTCATCATTCAACTTCAGTTTATGAAAAAATCATGCATATGCATATGTGCCTTTTCATCTAATACATACAATTTTCATATATACTTTTCCTAGCATACATATTATTGCAGTTTGGGTCCTTTTAATAGGCTGATCATGTTCTTTGAGCAAGCCCTTAAGAGTTATGTGCTGTGATGATATTGTTCCCAGAAAATTTTGACTGCCTGTATGTGTTTGAGGTGGGATGAGGGGATATGCTTCCTTTGTGTGCACTGAAAATCTTTCACTTTTGACAAACAACTTAATGGCTGTGTTCACATGACATGTAAGACCATAAACTTGTCAACAATTTCAACATGAAATCAGCTCTTCTGGTTCACTTAATTCATTTATTTTATAGAAAATGTATGTCCCAGTCTTCTAATGAATGTACTTCATTAAAGGTGATTTATGGCACTGCATTATGTGAGCCCAGAAAATTAGATTAATTCAGTAGACCATATGTCAATTAACTATGAGTTTAGATTGTCATGAGAATATAGTCACTTTATTCTGAGATCTGGCAGCAGTTTGGGGAATGGGCATGAAAACCTTTTTGTATAGTGCCTTTGTTCTTCATTTGTAGTAAACAATAATTCTTCCATGACATTCTGAGAGAGTAAATTTCTTACCTGATGCTCTTCTCTTCCCGTTAAGTTTTGAGAACCCTTGTGTAACAAGGGTTGCACAACTGAAAGTCTGAGAGTAACTAGGAATAACAGTGACTCAGTAACTACACAGAATACACTGAGATGTTAAATGTTATTTTACTTTAAGCAAAGTCCAAATACAGTCTAGGTCATACACAAGCAACAGATAGGCAAATTGTGTTTTAAGGTTATTCAGATAAGCAATGTCTTCTTACCAGTCATTCAACATTAATCAGTCCAATTGAGCAGCAAATGGTAGCAAACTCTATTCACAATAACAAACCACCAACCACAAAGCCAAACCACCCAATTACTACAGCAAACAAACAAAATTAGAGAGAATAACCTGGGTTACAGGCTTCTACTTATGGCAATATCTAACAGAGCAAACCAATCAGGCAACATTGCAATTAAACACCCTGTTATTAACATAAACTACCTTTCCTTAAAGCAAAATAATATAACATACATATCTTGGTTAATATATTTACTATCCCAATAAGTTAGGTAATTAACTCATTCCTAACAATCTCCAGCTTATTCTGTTGTGTTTTCTTTTTCCTGTTGATTTGTCAGTCACTCATTCCCATTGAAGCAGCAAGAATCTTAAATGCTGTATTGGTTTCTATCCCATAATTAGAAAAATGCCTGCCAAAGAAATGGAGATTTGTTGATCCAGAGCAGAGGTTGATTTAGTCTAGCATTCTGCTTCTTACAGTGATCACACAGATGCTTCAAGGAAGTCAATCAGCATAGCGTGTCTATAATAATTCCCCCCTGCTAGCATCTCTGTACCACCAGCAAGGTAGTCAGGGGACATAACTCACATTCTTTGAGGAATTTATTCCCCGTAGATCTCTAGTGGACTGAATTGGATGCCCAGCTCAAATATTATTAACGCTTACATTGCCTAGCAGATTTAATGCCTGATTTACTCAACACTTGACTTACGTTTCTTAAGTGTTAGAGAGTTAATGGTTTATCATTGCATAGCAATCTTCCATCCTAGAAAATTATCTGATGCATCTCAGAAGCTTTATGGAAAATAAATCCACTCAAATTTAAAATACCTGCACTGCATCTCTAAAAATAGACTCAGTGCCTACCCCGCCTCTCCTGCTAAAAAACAAGACCTTGGTAAAAAGTTATGTTGAATCTAATAAAGAGTATTAGATGATTATATTATTATTAATCTGAATGAATGTTATGGTGTTTGGATAATAGTTAAAGAAGGGTCATCACCTTGGTTGAACACGTGGAAGGAAAGTAGGCTTCTTCTGCTTACTCTACCAACCAAAATTGGATCTAAACTGCTAATTTAATCTCTAATAAAATGTGATGATTTCAGTAAAAGTGGCTTTGTACATTCTGTAAGTTGTGACTTTTTGATAATGCCCTGATTATTTAACTACAGTATTGTTATACAGGGATCTTGTAGTTCCCCTGATGGGGGAAGAGAAGCGGGATATAAATCTAATAAATAAATAAAATCTTCACTGCTCTCCACTTGTGCAAATATAATGAGGGATTAGCATTCAACAGTTGTCCAGGTGAATGCAGAAGTAGCCTAAGATCTTTTGGATTCTGAGCCAACATGGCGCCTACCCCTCATTCTATGTAGAAAAGCCATGGTAGTTGAATACTTAACTAACAGTGAATATTTCTTTACCACAGACTATGGAGCAGCATCTTCCACAACTTCTGAAGGTAGCAGTTTATTTTAGGGATGCAGGAAAGGATGGACTGTATGTTGTTGTCATCTACAAACTCCATTTTTTTACTATTCCCCAACAACTTCCATTCACTTTGGTTAATGATAGGACCAGCCATGGTGATATTGGGATTTCATTATCGCATAATAACATTTACCACCAGAATGGTATCTTAGGATCCAATCCAAAATTGGAACCCATAAATTTTAAATATTTTAAATCTTCTGTAATTATCATGAAAATGAAACTTATTGGGCTCCTGAAAAAGGAAATCACTAAATGAATGTCTATTTTCCAGTGGAATCTGGTCTGTGAGCATAAAAGCTTGAACCAAGCAACTGCTACCTTCTTCTTCTTTGGGGTGATGTTTGGTGCTGTGATCTTTGGAGACCTCTCAGACAGGTAATTTGGTTTTATTCTTCCATTATTTCCTCTAGATATGTGGGCATTTGAGAATGTTGCAACAGTTCATGGGCAGGCAATGAAAATTGCATCGGTGTGAGAATCCAACCCTCTAGGGTACAGTACATATAATTTTTGAGTGAAAACACATCTGTTTTGCTCACCCATTTCAATTTTCAGCCCAACTTTAGAACAGCATTGTAAAATTCCATACTTGCAACCCCATACTAGATAGATAAAAATCTGATTTACTTTAAAATGATTTATTTTAAAATAAATTAACAATATTATTGCTAAAACCTATAAACAACTCTACCAAACCTAGGGTGTAAACTTAGATGGCAGCAAATTATTGGTATTTTGTTAAATTTTTGCTGCCAACTAGTGATTGTTGGAGCTTTGCATCCTACGTCTGGCAGTGCTAAGGTATCAGCCTTTTGTCAGGCAAAAAGTGGACATTTTTGCAGTAGCCAGGAAATAGCTGAATCTTTTTGGAACGTTCCACTTGAGGGAACCTGTTGATGTAAATGTCACTTTCTTCATTCCATTGAACAATGATGTATGTTTTGGTGTATGTATGAAGACAGTTGGTCTTCATTTACATGCATATTAGAAGCTAATTGAGAAGCAAGCCAGAACCCAGGAGATTTAACAGATTAACAGAGTTGGAAGGGACCTTGTAGGTCATCGAGTCCAACCCGGCCCAAGTAGTATCTGAACCTAGGATCGAACTCACAGCCTCCTGATTGTGAGGCGAGAGCTCCACCTCTAGGCCACCTCTCTGGTCATAGGCCATCTCTCTGGTCATGATCTTGAGTTCTAACTGAGATCTTGAGTTCTAATCCTGCCTTAAGCATAAAGCCACTGGACTGACCTTGAGCCAGTTACTTTCTTTCTCAGCTTTAGGAAGCATGCAAAGCAAATCATTTCTGAAATCTTGTCAAGAAAGCTACAGGGAGTAGTTCAGGCTGGAATGGGACAACTCGCTGCAGCCAACTCACCATGGGACAATTCAACAATTCACTTTAATTATTTAAATTAATTGAACATATTTTAATGTTTGCCGTTCACATTTTGTCCTTCCTTTTGCATCCTTTCTTTAGTGGTTCTATTCCACCATTTCTTCCATGTTAGTATAATTCTTGTCCCGTGGCGAGTTGCTTGTGATGAGTTGTCCTAGACTCACAAGTCACCAGGGACCCAGACTGACTCAAAGGCATCAATATATTCATATTATTCTTTTGTAAGCACTCGATCAAAATGTACTCCCCCATGGTAAAAAATGTTATAGTCTTGAATGATTTTTGTGCCCACAGAAAGAACATCTGGGTACATCCTGTCTCTTGACAGGTGCTTGACATTTTATCCCATACTCTTATGGGGGTGGAAGCATGAAGATCCTAGCTTCCAATTTTACATCTGGGGAACAAGCTCCCATTTGCCTTCAACAATACCTACAAAGGACCAATTACTTAGGTTGCATGAAAAGACTAGCATAGATGTAATGGCCCAGTAAACACAAAATAAGCCAAGAACAAATTAAGTGGGTAATACCCTTCCACATGTATTTATTTATTTCTATTTATTTAAATGCAATGCATCTATTTCCATTTGTGTACATATTCTACAGGAACCCTGTAACTGCTCCAAAATAATTTCTGTGCTCTATTTTTGTTCTTGGGCAGGTGAAAACAGACTTGTTTAAAATACAAAATATTGCACTATTTTTGCCATGATAAAGATTATTGTTACATGAAGCTTTTTGTCAAGTACTAATTCTGCTCCTTGGGCAACTCGTTACTTGCTTGGATAAAAAGTGAAGTATTGCAGCTATCATGACTTTTGGTAGGAATCTGGAGATGACTTGCAAGTTGCCTCCTTGGTCACAGCAATAATACTTCTTTATATGGTACCTCAGGTTTGGTCGGAAGAGAATGCTTCTGGTGTCCTACTTGGGCACCCTCATCTTTGGGGTACTGAGTTCTGCCTCAGTTTCCTATAGCATGTTCGCAGTGACACGGACTCTGACAGGAATCTCTATCTGTGGACTCTCTATCATTGTGATACCTCTGGGTAAGTCAAAAAGAAGAGCCAAGATGGGTCTTTAAAAAGTAGCTATGGATAAATAGGAATCCATTGTACAAAGGAATTCATGGATATGAAGTGTGCACTTGATTTCTGCATGCTTCTTGTGGAAAGAGGAAAGAATCAAGTGTATTATTTGTAGTTATGGATCAGAGGAATATGCAGCATATGGTCAAAAGGCAAGATGGCGACTATGGTTGCACATTAAAAAATAAGTGGAGCTTTGATAGCATTCCCTCATCATGCCCTGCACATATATGGTATCCTTACAAATTGAAATCTATGAGTAAAAAACAGTATGATGCAGTCCTCATTTGCAGGACTGAAAAACACATTCTAAGCCAAGCAGTTACAGAAAGGCTACAGATCCTTTAAGTGTGAGTCCCAACTTTGACTTTTCTCAGTGAAAGATGCTGAGATAACATATGAGGGTTTTCTTAATAGTTGTAAGTGCTTTAAAAAAAAGTGAAGCACGGGGTGTTTCAGATGTACCCATTGGCCCTAAAAGTTTGTGATTCTTGATTTAAAACAAAATCTGAAATCAAATTACAAGATAAACCAGCAATGAAAGCAACCGTCAAGAAAAGGAATACAAGAGATTAAAAACAAGCTGATCAAGAAAGCTGCCAATCTGAGAAGGACAAATTACATCTCAGTTCCCAGAGAATCAAAAGCTAAGACGAAGGGCTATAAAAAGGCATCCTCTGTGCTGCAATATCTAGCTCTGTCCTCCTCTTCCAATAAAAGGGAGACCTCTGCACAGACGGACCTATTGAACACCTTTTCTATCTTCTAGGCATGGAATGGGTGGATATAGAACATCGTATCATGTCAGGGGTTATAACCAGTCTCTTCTGGAGTTTTGGAAATATGCTTCTTGCTCTGATGGCCTATTTGGTGCGGGATTGGCATTGGCTGCTTCTCACCACCTCCCTTCCGTGTATAGTGGGCATCATCTCCCTGTGGTGGGTAAAAATGTTATTTCTCAAAAACTCCTTTGCAAAATCAGGTTAAAACTAGTAGAGGAAACATTGTTTTGTTTTGACTTCAGGCCAGGTCCTAGACCAGTGCAATCAAGATTTGGAGTACTTGAATGGTGGTGAAAGGATTCATAGTGCTTTTACTGGTGGGACTTTAGAAATACAAAGTTGAAGGCAGCTAATCAGAAGCAACTCTGTTTCTATGAAAGGGGCAGCATCAGGGATGTGCTCAGGGCATGGACAAAAAGTCAAGATTGAAGCAATTGAAGCTCATTTTTATGTGTGGGTTGTTAAAAGAGCAAGAAATGGATGCTTCTCTCTAGAAAAACCTTTTATGGAAAGTTGGAGCAAAGTACACCAAAGGGGGTCACCAACTTTGCCTCATGGCTTGCAATCTGGAAAAGCCCCAAAATTAAAATATTAAGAGAAGGATGTTAATTTGTGCCTAGCATGTTTGCTATAAACTGAAATGAGTGATCTAGCAGCTTGTCTCAAGTGCTAATGACCCAGTGTTTGGCATTTTTAAATAAATGATAACACATTAATGGCTCGCTAAGAACACAAAAATAATCTGGTTGCACAAGAATTAGGCATTGCTCATACAAGTAAGAAGAACATTTTGTTTCATGAAGCCTTTTAGATGTCTCTGATTGAAATTTACATATCCATCACTTTAATATATCCAAATACTCAGATACTGTATGTTTATATATTTAATGCTTTTGGATCAACATCAAATTAAGATTAACATCAACTTGCTTCGAAGTTCAGGTCAGGGGCCCTGAAATAAACAACATCTTCTTTTCCTCTATTCTTTAACCAAGATGGTTCTCAGGAACAAACACTGATGCACTCAGGTTCTCTAGCCTATAGGAACAGACAGGAAGAGACTTCAATCTGTGTTCACTTATTAACTATGGAGTATATCATAGAATTCAAGGTGCTAGTAACAACTTTTAAAGCCCTACATGGCTTAGGAGTGAGGTACCTTCGAGAACGCCTCCTGCTGCCTTATGCCTCCCAGCGCCCAGTTAGGTCCCACAGAGAGGGCCTGCTACAGGTCCCATCAGCTAGACAATGTCGGCTGGCGGGCCCGCGTGCTAAGGCCTTCTTTATGGGAGCGCCGACCCTCTGGAACTATCTCCTAGTAGAAATTAGGACCATCCCTACCCTGTTGGCCTTCCACAAGGCTACAAAGACCTGGCTTTGTCGGAGGGCCTGGAATTGACATGCCCCCCTCCCCCACTTCTGAAGACTGTTGAATGTTGTATGAATGGCTGGATGGTTGAGTTTGATTTTAAATTGTAATTTACTGTTTTTTAATTGTTGTTAGCCGCCTCGAGTTCCCCTTGACCGGGGAAATGAGGCGGGGTATAAATCGAATAAACCTAAACCTAAACCCATATTACACTTCCCATTTCTACATAACTTTTGGTGGTTTGCAAAAAATAAGAAAACATGCATGGAAAAAAGCCAGGAGCACACAACATCAAAACTACCTACTAAGCAATCTGAAAACTAGTAAATTCCAAATATTTGGAGGAACAACTAGGTTTTAAGCAATTTGTGAAAGGCTAACAGTAATAATAGCATTTTTGTTTGGTATGCATTTGTATCTAAATGTGGCATAAGACTTTTTTCTTCTTCCAACAGCTGCCCTGTGAGGTTAGGCTGAGAGTGAGTGACTGGTTCAATGTCATCTAGTGAGCTTCAATGGCAAAGGGGTAACTGAACCGGGCTCCTCCTGGTTCAACTCTTTAACGCTACCCTGTACAGGCTAGGAAGTTCTGAGTTTTATAGATCATGGAAAGCAAAATATTTGTGCAGTTACAGAGAAGGCATATCACTAAGCCCCTATTTCTTGGACTTTGTATTGGTTGAGACTGTTCTGGTAGAATCTGCATAAGACAGGACAGATTTTGTTAGATCCTGAAGGTACCATTAATTGCCTTAAATTGCTAGAGGTTTCACTCTAATTACATACAGAGAATTTTACTCCAAAACCAGCAATAACAAAAATAATTTTTAATGCAGCGGCCTTGAAAGCTAAAGTTTCAACCAAGAATGAAAGCATAGTGGACATATTCCACAAAGGGTTGTTTTAATTCTCTACTGCATTGCTCTTAATGTAGTAGAGGGTAAGTTTGAGCATTAAAAATCATCATCATTGAAAATCATCATCATCCCTGATTCTCCTCCTACTTTAAAATAGTAGTCCTTGTGAGACAGATCTGATTGTTCTGGTAGGTTAAAGGATGAGTCAGCAGTAGAGACTCAATGTAATATTGGGCTGTATCAATAGAGGTATAATGTTAACATCACAGGAGTGGATTGTTTCCCTCTGTGCTACACTGCTCAGACTCCACTTGGAATACTGTGTCTGGTTTTGGTTACCATAACACAAGAAGAATGCAGAGAGACTGGGAAAAATGGAGAGAAAGAGCAATAAAAATGATAACAGGTTGGAAGCTAAATCCAAAAAAACAATAGTTAAAGGAACTGGGTATGTTTAGGAAGTAATAACTGTTTTCCATTGTTCTCTATCATAGAGAAAAAGGCATGGATTTATTCTCTCTAGTAACTTAGGGTAGGATGAACCAATGTGTGAAAGATTTATAGAGAGAAATCCAAACTTGAAATCAGGAATTTCCTGATTATAGAAGCTATTAAGGAGAAGAACAGCCTGCCTCTTGAATCTATGGATGCTCCATCACTGAAGGTTTTCAAGCAAAGGTTGAGTAATCATTTGTCTGGCATGGCTTGAGGGTTCCTGCATTGGGCAGGGGATTAAACTGGAAGATCTTCAATGTCCCTTCCAACCCTATGATTCCATCTATCGAGCTCAGGATACTTCTATTATTTTAAGTAAGCCAGAAGAAACGTGTATACTTCTGCAAATAGCTTGTGCTCACAAACATGACTTTAGAAGCAAGGTTCTTTAGAAAACGTATGAAAAGTTTTTTTTTACCATGAGCAAGAAAACATCCAGGCTGCACATTTTCAGATTTATGGGAAGCTTTGATAAAGTTACTATGATTACAAGACGACAATGCATGTAACTGAATACTTTAGTCAGCTCCATACCTGCCCATCTTATTCATGATAAGAATGACACAGCCACGCAGCGTGAGGAATTTTAGCTGGAGGGGGATTTTTCAAATTTGGCAACTTTAAGATGTGTGGATTTCAACTCCCAGAATTCCCCAACCAGCATGTTGAGCTGCAGGTTACAGGCAGAGAATATGATCTTTTCCCCCCATCCTTCCCTTTAATAGGTGGGTCTCAGAATCTGCCAGGTGGTTGTTAATTAAAGGGAAACTGAAAGAAGCTCACAGACATTTAAAAAGATGTGCCAGAATGAACAGAAAAAAAGACTTTGCTGACAAAATAAATCCTGAGGTATGTCAAGACATCAGTACCTAAAAAGACTCAAGAGATGAAATTGATTTTCTCTGTTCCCCTTGTCCCTCCCCACTCCCATTCCCCCAACTGCTGTGAAGGTAGGATGGACAAATGAGTCACAGGCTCTCCATTCCTCATTCTTGCAAATTTATTCAGTTTGGATTTCCCCCCACTTTTTCATTCTCCATTCCATTTGGATTTGGCTATTAGTAATTTTATATTGTTTTTTGTAATAAGGTTGAATTTAAAAATATGTGTAATTTTGTATGTTTCTCCCAGTAAAATCTCTCCCCCCCTTCAGTTTTATCTAATATGCAGTTTTCCCAAACAATTTCTTTTTATGTTTACGAAAGTTTTTATCTAATAATGTATGTTGTTTTGGAGTGGCAAATTGCACCACACTATTTAGAGATATCTTAATTTCAAATAATAACCCAGATTACAGATTAACAGAGTTGGAAGGGACCTTGTAGGTCATCTAGTCTAGCCCCCCCCACAGCCCAAGCAGGAGCAGCCCCACCGAGATCTGTTGAAAACTAAACAAATCTTTCTCCCATCCTTACATGAAAATGGCACCAAGGAGAGGCAGACTGGGTTCAGGCAGACCTTGGATATACAAGGCAGAATCAGCTGGCTACATTTTATCTTACATTCAAGACCTTTAGTTCCCTAATATTGTCATCACTAAGAAATATTGGGTACCAGTTTAGTTTAGCTATCCTAGGAAATGAAGAGTATCAGTGAGCTGTTGTAGAAAAGAGTGTCTGCCTTTCCTTAGCTTCCCTTGGGTGTAGAAGTGAACATTTAGCTATCATCACCTTTTAACAAGGAAAAGGGGGGCTCATGTCATTATATCCTTTCTCAGTACATATAAATAACCCACACTGCACAGGATCACTTTCCCAACTGGCTAGCTGTCATTTGGCCTTGAGGTGACCTGAAACTAGCTTCTTGACTTCACAGTTGCAATCTCTGAATATCCCTGAAGAAGATAGAATCCCATCCTGCCTTTGTACCTGGCCTTGTACCTCTTGCCAAGTCATAATACGTCTTTGATTTTGATTTTGCATTCTTTGGTGACCCCAAATACTGGGGTTTATAAACTGTAGATCAGGCGTCCCCAACCCCGGGAAGTGGCCCGTTAATGGGCCACAGCCTGTTTGAAACTGGGCTGCGGGAGAGATGGGCAAGCATGCATGCATGTGAAGGTCCACTTGTGCAAGCAGTGTGCAAGCATGCACATGCACAAAGCTCCACTTGTGTGAGTGGAGAGCACTGGCACTCACGCATGAAGCTCCACTTCCCAAGCAGATGGTGTCTGTGCTAGCGCAAAGCTCCATTTGTTTGAATGGAGCTTCATGCGCAAGCGTCCTCCATGTGCAAACACAAGCATCCTCTGCTCAAGTGCCTACCACTTGCACAAATGGAGTGATGCACACATCCTGCCACTCACATGCCCCCCTTGCGCCGGGGACCGCTGCTGTAGATGATGGCTGAATGTGTTGATGAATTCAGATAGTTGGGTTTATTCAATAAATCATGGTACAGCATCAAGCCAATTTACACAAGTTAAAGAATTAAAGCACATGAGACCAATGGCAGAAGTGTGCTTTCTCTTTATGGCAGTCAATCTTCAATTTATCTGTGTCCTTCATTTAAAGAGTCCTAATTTGGTTTAAAGAGAAAACACTAGTAAAAGGGAGACCAGATTTATTGAAGAGGGTAATTAGTAGTCCAACCATGAACAACAGACTGAGCAAGCACACAGTTCTACAAAACATTATCTTCCCCATTTGGATGATGTAGTACATCCCCATGTATTTGAAACTACATGGATCAAATAACTAGATTAACAGCTCTACAAATAATTTTGTAAATGCAGTTTTAGTGTGTTTTTATTTTTTGATAATGTATTTCTGTTCTTGTTTCTTGGCAATGCATAAGTTGCTGCTCTAAAACTCAACTTCCCTTCCTCAGAGCTTACTCAAGACTGCAGCAGTGATAATGCAGAAGTCAGATGGGAACTATTCCTACACCAGTCTTTTCCGAACACCAATGCTGAGAAGGATTTCCTTTTGCATGGCAGCTGTGTGGTGAGGCATCCTTCTTGAGTTCTCTTGGGTATTTTTTTGTCCTGCTGGGGTCTGATTCTGGGGTATCTTTGTACATCTCTTCATCTCTCCATCCTTCAGGTTTGGAGCAGCTTTTTCCTATTATATCATGAGCATGAACATCACTGGTTTTGGCCTGGGAATGTATATGACCCAGTTTGTCTTTGGGTTAATTGAAGTTCCTGCAAAGCTCCTTGTTTTTGTTATGGTAAATCGAGTTGGACGAAGGAAAAGCCAAGCCTGGACCCTCATCCTAAGTGGGTTATCTATAGGAATCAACATTATTGTCCCAACATGTAAGTAGTTTTAGTTAGACAGTTTAATCTCTCTCTCTCTCTTTCTTTCTCTCTTCCCCTCATGTTTCCCAAATTCAGCATGAACTTCAATTCTCAGAATACCCTTGACAACAATTTAAAGTTGCTGAGGTTGAAAAACACTGATCTATCTCATATATCTGGGGACCGGTCACTCCAGCAGGGGTGATTGAGTAAATATTATTGAAATCAATTTCCCCAAGCACATTTTTACTCAAAAGAGCCACTTTCCCCAATGAGATGACCTCCAATTCTAGACACACTATCTGAAAGGTACCAGATGCAATTAAGACAAGTAAGAAACTGTATACAAAGGAAAGAGCTTTAGATCATGTTGTAATTGCCTATCATTTTCAAATGTATTGATTTTAAGGGTAGGCAAGCTATTGCCTTTTAGATATTTTTAGCTGGATACAGTAAACTAGCTACATTATTCCATACTGTCACTGATTGTGGGACATGATGAGAGTGGTAATTCCAAAATCTGAAGGCTGTACAGTTTCCTGGACTGGTGTCTCTCAACAAGAAGAGTCTTTCCTGAGTTCTGGACAAGAAATATGGAAGAAGTCAGGCTTTAAACTGTCTGGAGTAATAAAAAATCAGGACTAAGTGGCAGCATCTTTTTCAACTAACATATTTTATTAAAAGACGTAACATAATTTAAATTGGGATGAGGAAGGTGGGGGCAAGGGAAGAATAGCCAGGGTTTTAAGTTAGCTATTTATTTCTAATTTTATCCTTTTACTAGCATTGCCCGGGTATTTGTTTATCCAAATGGCTCTATGGGCCCGTAGCTGTATGGCCTGGTCTGACACTGGTCTGTTGTAAGTGAGAGGGAACCCTGTAGTACTTCTATGAGCCCATAGCCAGGGGTGGGTTTCTACCGGTTCGCAACAGTTCTCTAGAACCGGTTGTTAACTTTCTAAGCAGTTCGGAAAACCGGTTGTTGGAAGAAATCTCCTTTTGTTTTTTTTCCACTTCACAGGGATAATCCTGTAATGAAGGTAGGAAGGAAGCATTCTGGTGTTGTTTAGAAATGGCCTCTCCTATTACATTCTTTGCAGAATGTCTCTTTCTCCCAGAGTTTTTTCTTTGCTGACTTTCTTAAAGGGGAAGGGTTGTTTAAAGCTTTTTACACTGCTTTGTTGGGAGGAAATAATTGAATAATGAACCAGAGCTGTCAGAAAGATGCTTTTAATGACAAGGAACCAAGATGAGTGAGGTTTAATCCTGTGTTTATTGATGGGATAATTTTCCCTATTTTCCCTATTCAGCTTTGTTTAGAAGGAAAAGGGTTAATCCCTATTCCTGAAAAGAAACTGGGTTGAGAAATCTGGCTAGTTCCTGTGTCTATTTGCTCTGGTAATGAGCAAGAGTTGGCT